>CAEFZY010059226.1:0-54265 GCA_903066815.1 Brachyrhaphis roseni | reverse complement strand
GGGGGCGGGGCTCCCCACTCTAGGCCTCCTGGTGAAACACTGTCTGCATTTTGGTTCCTTTTTTTTTTTTTTTTTAACATGGTATTTTGGTAAATTTCAGTCTAAAAGAAAAACATATAATACTCTGGAATAGTAATAATTTATGTGGTGGCTTATAACCCAACAAATTTTCTTGACTAGTATAAACAAATGTTGATTTTAAAGCTCCCTCTTTCTGGTGTATCACATATAGCATAATGCACCATTGCATTTGAATGCACAAAATCGTTAACAGATTTTCTCATCTGATCTGTGGACATCTGCAACTCCACCAGCAGGTGCAGTGAGCCTTTTTACTACTCCTTTGGATTAAGTAGGTAAACACGACTTTGGTTTGCAGTTGTGCAATACATTTCCCGTGCTTGAATGACTTGTTCAAAGCCTGGAAACCTCTCCGCAACTTTATCCTTGACCTTTCTATGGTGTGCCTTCTTCATGATGTTGCTAATTTTCTAATGTTCCTTAATAAACCTTTAAAGCCATCTAAAATAAACTTTATTTATGCTGAGTTTAAAATGCATTCTAATGTGTTGCATTTACTAACTGATTCCACAGGTCCTTATTTTGAGTAGCAGAGGTTAGGGCAGATGACTAAAAATACTTTTTAGATTTTAATTTGGAGAAACTTTTTAATTTAAAATCATAAAAAATGCATTAAAGTTATAAAGTTTAAGGTCTATGAACATTTTTTTCAAGACACTGCACAGTAATGTGGTCAAATGAACTCAAGACCTCCCTCATGAAATAAGCTTACCACTCAGTATCCAAAAATGTACAAATTCCCTAATGGAAAACAAGTTTTGCTAACATATTTGACTTTTACATTTGTTATTGTGCGGATTTTGTCAAGGAGAAATTAAATTAAGCTTACTTCTGTGATTTAATTGTTCAAAAACAAACTGAATGAGAAACCTCCATGTAAAGAGAAATTACAGTATTTATTCTTATGTTAAAACAAAACTACATATCACAATATTTTCTAAACTTCCACAATGCAGAGATTAAAGTAGTACTGTGTATGAGATAAATTATTAAAGTAATGTCTTCAATAGGCCAGCCAGCTTGCCATTGAAATAAAAAGTGCTCTTCACAAGAAAAAAATAATCAAACATATTACAGTCATATTTTAAATTTTTTTACAACATTTATGTATTTTATCCATTTATGTTCTGCAATGGAAGTGAACATAAGCAGGGTATATATCTTCTCAATCTACTTATTATCATCAATTACAGACAAAATGCATCATCAAATGCTGTAAAAAGAAAAAAGAAGAAAGAAAAAGAAAAAGCCTTTTTACAGTATTTACTCAGATGGTCGGAAATCCAGCAGTTCATTCTCATCGTTCTCTTCAGGTTCGTTGCTCCATGTACTTGGAGTTTTGGCAGCGCACTCTGCCTTTCTGGTGAAATGTCGATGCGGAGCAGCCAGATTCTGATGCTGCTGTGATTTGCTGTGTGAAATGTTGCACGTGCTTTGAGCTGTAGCACCGTTTGTTTTTTTGTCTCTTGTGTGATTCTCCCTGTACAGCTTACAGGATGCAACCAGAGGCTTTCCAATGTCCACCTGCTGACTTTCTGTGTGCCGCAGATTACTGTCCTTGTGAGTATAGTGTAGATCCACCTTGAGTACTACTGATTCCTATCAAAATGACAAAGGAATCACAGTCATTGTAAAATAAATAAACAAAATGTTAACAGAAAGTGAAAAAAATATATTAGTGACTACATACCTTCAGCTTCTGGAGAGAGCAAAGTCTTAAAGTACAGTCAGGGTTAAGCGTTTCATTTAATAGTAGTGAGTCCATATCCTCCGAGCGACCCGGGCTGGAAAATATGTCTTCCATTGCCTAAGGAATGAAACCATACAAATTTTTATTAATATTACATGTGTTGAGTAACTACAATAAAAATATTTGCTCTACATCACCCCTGGCAAATTCAGAACAAAAAATTACCACACGATGGCAGTATAATCCGAGATTACACATACAGACAAATAGATGTATTGCACAAGAGGAGTGTATGACACTGCTTTGATTTCCTGCTATGTCATTGGTTGCACTATGCTGGAAGCCCATATTTGGAGAGGACTTCCTCAGACATGGAAGGCGGGGGTGTTAGTGGTCATTATAGAGACTGGTAGTGGAAACTGACTACATTCTATTACGACCAATGTGGAATTTATGTAAATACAAGCTGCAGTTTTTGAATCCAATATTGACAAATATTTGTGATTGAAGGCATGAAGGAAGTAATGTGTGTTTAAGATATAAATTTGTCCACACTGCACACCTTTTTCTACTCTCTTTGTATGCCTTTATCACCTTTCAGATCTATGTATTTCCTGCTTTGATAACAGTAAAGTCTGAAATAAAATATCTGATTGTTTAAGTATAGCGTAAATACTTACAGGGTTGCTACTTAGCGTGACAGTACAGTCCTGGGTTTGATCAGGTGTAGTCTTTATAGTCACAAAAGCAACCAGTACATTGGAGAACAGAGCTGAGAAGCTGACTTCCACTTTCGCACCGCATAGAAAAGTCAGCTGCTTCTTTCGTGGCAGCTCTGAAAGAAGAAATGAAAACCTCTCTTATATTTAAACAAAAAAATATTTTCCTATTCAGATTTTTCCATTTAAAGAATGAAGATTTTATTTTGCAGAGCTACTGATTGGTTTTCTGTAATTTCAGCTAGCCAACTTAAGCAACACAATCATTTCTGATCAAGAAAAAAATCTCACCCAGATTGTGATATCAAAACTGAATTTCACAATGAGTAAAATTAGTTTTAAGTAAGTCTGACATGTTTAAAAACAGCCTCATTCTAAGTAAAAACGAAAATAGGTATTGAACAATGAATAAGTTCCCTATTTTGATGAATCAAGTACTATGACCGACCTTTTTTTTAATGGTATTGAAAATATCTTAAACCACAAACATTTCTCATGGGCTGTCACAGGCTGTGACATAGGAGGTATGAAGATCACTAAACAGATTTACTCTTTTGAATTCATGGGGCACAAGTAACAGGTAAACTGAGATTATCTTTGAGGAAACCTATCTGTCAGGGTGTGTTTATATCTGGTATCAACAGCAAAATTTTCTTAAGAACTTAAACAGAATAAAACACAGATGGGGACTTTTCCATACTCACCATTTGCCTGCCTCCAGCAAACATCTCGTAGGTGTAGTTCTCTTGTGTGACCTGCAGTTCGAACTTTATCTTTGAGGGATCTTGGTTCTTTCATGGTGTGTTTTATCTCCACTGCCTGTTTGCCAGTTACAAGAGGGTCTTTACCAACATCTGATTTAGAAACAAGGAGAAAGTGTACGTTAATGATAACACAAAGCCAAAACTGACTTGTATTACTGTGCTGTAAAAATACAGCACAGTATTTTCTTTTTTGTCACACTTGACGTATATGGTTGGACTAATTTAAATGTCAACAAAAGACAACCTGCAGCATTCCAATATTCTTAAAGCTATTTACAAAAAAATGTGTGGAAGGACAAGACAGACATGAAGACTTGAAAAGTTTTACATCTAATGTAAAAATAACCCAGCATTTCAGAAAAATAACATAATATAGTATGACGCTTTCAAAACAAAAGAACCAAAGTGAAAAGTTCACTGTCTTACTCAAAGTGTTTTACCTTGAAAATTAAATCAAATTTTAATTATGCGGTATGACCTTAAACCAGCCTCCATGCCAAAAAATAAACCACCAACATGTCTGAATTAAAACAGTTCTGCAAAGAAGGTGCCAATATTCCTCTAGAGTAAAAGCTTAATGGTTGTTGTTTTTACCAATATTGGTGGCTCAATCAAATTAGGTTTAGGAGGCAGTTATGCCTCCTAGGATAACTATTTTTCTTTAATAAATCCAAATAGCTTTTAACTCAGATTAACTTTGCTTTTAAAACTAGTTTGATGATCTGAAACATTTAGGTGTGGAAAAAAAATTCTGGAACGTGACAAATACTTTTTAGCCGCATGAAATAATAAAATGTTTTAAAGGTTTTAGTGAAAAGTTGATGCATTTCTCTTCTGATCATGGGACTGGATGAGTTCTCCATTCATCACTTCCAAAGAAAGTGATGAATGAGTATGTTATGGAGGATATGATTCACATGAGCAAATTTGAGGAACTGGGGATATTTGAAAAATTTAATAATGTTCAAAATAACTGATTTGTCAGAATTGTAACTTTGGTAGTTGTTCTATGGACATTCAGACAATGGAGAGGTTTCAAAAGCTGACAGTTGTTTAAAAGACCAGCGCAAAATTGGGGAAAAGAAAAAAAAAAAAGAGGATGTGCTCCTTAAAAGATACATTTTACTGAGATAGTTTTCTAACCAATCGCAAAAACAAATCTACATATTAGTTTGTCTAAATAAGTTCTTGAGCACTTCGACACAGATTGCCATCAGCAGGGGTTCATGTCTCGGGCCTACTGATTTCTGAGTGACCCCTTGAGAGCGGAGGCAGGGGGGGTGCCGAAACGGCAACGCAGCTGTCTCATTCCCCGCGGCTCTCAGGTTTCTCGGTGTTCTCTCGCCAACAGTGTGAATTTCCGAAGAATGAGGTCACATGCTACTGGTACCCCAAAAATGTATTTCCTCAGAGCCCATCGAAAAAGACAAACATGCTTTCTCAATGGGAGAATTTGATATCCTTACATCTGTGATCAGTTGACCACACCAAAAAATACCAAGTAAACAACATTAAAATGCAATGCTAGGGGATCATAAACCTTGTCTGTGCTTCAGGCAGCATATCAAAGGACAACCTGTTCCCTTCAGTGCTGTTTACACAGAATCTCTTGGGGCCAATACAAAATAACACTCAAAAAATGAAGCCGAATAGAATAGTAGATAAAGTATTAGATGCTATTATGCACTAGACTGACATTTGCTTCTTCAAAAAGTTTAAAAAATAAAAATTTAACTGATGCCAAAGGTATTTCTGTAGTACCTTTGAAACACTCACCTTCAGACACTCGCTCTAAGACATGCGTGACTTTGGCTTCCTGAAGAATATGCTTGTTCAGGTACTTTGTGAAGATGCCAGTACTCTTACCCCCATCCTGGACCTCGAAGGCCTCAGCATCCTCGCACCTGATAAGATTTACAAGATTAATGTGAATCAAACGTTGATGTTGCTTTGGTTTTCAGTGATGACCATTTATTGTTTCAACATTTAAATAAGAATATTATCTATATAAATTTATACATACGTGGCATAACCATACACTGTGTTCCCATTTGGTCTCAGTGCCTTAATGACTGATGGTATACAACCCTGGTTGTACCTAAAGAACAATGTTTGAAAAAATTGTGGTGAGCTTCATTTTTTTTTTTTATTGATACAACATTTTGTTCTCTCCTATGAAAATTGAAGTTGATTAGTACACATACCACTTTCTACAGGTGTCCAGCAGGATTACACTCATGGCAGTCTGCCTTTCTTGCATTTGATTCATGACCCTCTGAACACAGACACAATTTTTGGTTTGGTACGGCTGTGGAGCGTCGACTGCAACCAAATAATTTCTCCCAGCATGCTCATACCCATGACCCGCATAGTAGAAAAGCCCTGTTAAGCGAAAAGAAATTTTATTAAATAGGAGTTCAAATCTGCTAATTTCATAATGAAGAGATTCTAAAGTCCAGGGGTGGAAAAAACGTAATATTACATCACGGTCACAAAGAGAATCAAAAGGACAGCTAATGTCTTTTTTAAGACACAGATCACAGTAGCAAATAGTATTCTAGTGTGCCATGACCATTTCCTTTTTGTTGCTATTTTATCATAGACACAATTTCTAACTATGTATCTATACTAGTGTTTCCCTTTCCACTGTTTAAGGATAGTATTCACTTACTTCCCTTTTAACATCCAAAACTACTTTTTGATACTAAATACTGTAACACATCTTTAAAGTATTTACAGTATATAAATAGTTTTTATACTAATGGTTTTTTTGGGGTTTTTTTTGTTTTTTAAAGTTCTGCCTAAATTAAATCTTGTAGCCATTTATAAAAAGTGATCTCATCTGCATACTTAAATACACCTACACAATTATAAACAAGCCAATAGTTTAGGATCTATGAAAAACAGCACAGGACGTGAGAAGGGGAAGTTAAAAGCAGCACTTCACAATGGTGAGATGCTTAATTCATACTGCTCTGCATGTAGCTAGTTTAGTCAAAAATAGACTCACCATAAACTCCCCTGTCAAGAAGGTGAATGAATTTGTCGATAGCAGCCATCATCTCCTGCCTGGTGAGATCTAGCAGGGAAACCACCCTAAAGCCGAGCTGCTGCAGCAGGTTGCTCAGCTCGTGGACGTCCATGACGGGCGCCATCAAACCAGGGTGGCAGCTGTAATTCAAGTTGCCAATGAGAAGGGCAACCTTATCAGTGGCTGAAAGAGAGAATGAGATGAAGCAAGCACAAATTATAGCGATACTTTTCTTTTTACTGTGCATTAGAAATGGTGTCTTCCGCAAAACTGTACCTGTTAGTGGAGGCTGTTCAGGTTGCACTAAAACATTGAAAGAAAAGCAACACAAGATTAGCATTTGTGAAAAAATAAATGAGCTGAAATAGTAGAACCATCAGTGGTTATTACTGCATTAAACAAAGCATGAACCATAAGCAGAAGAAATGTTAGTTTCACTTCACCTCCCTTTCCTGCTTTGTGTCTAAGGCATGGACTAACCACTATTTGGAGACTAACAACTTCCTTTTTACTCTGTAGAAATGGGAAAGTACCTCTACCACAATGGCAAAAAAAAACAAAGCCGTTCAGATAAATCAGCAGAACAGAAGGAGTATGAAGAAAATCATGTCTACCTACAGTTTCTTTTACTCAGAAACAAAGACAGTAATGCAGAAGGGAGGGGTAAAAATTAGGAAAATATGTTTACAGTTCTGTTTGAGACTTACCAACATTGATATCAACAGGCTCTGTCCATCTCTCTTCTAAGATGTTAGATATCGAGCACAGATAGGATCCACCATGTTCTGCTGTTACACCATCAATCTGTAAGATTAAAAAAGCAAATTACTTTTATTTAAGCACACTTCCACAAATGCAAATAAGAGTTTTAATAAAATATTGACCAGGCGTCTTAAACAGGTTGGTAAACAAGATTGGTATGATTTACACATAAGACAGAGTCCAAGCGATCGTTATCAGTAGCATAGTAAGCAAACCTTTATTATTTTGCCTCACCTGCAGTATATCACTGGTCTTGTCCAGCAGTGGCTGTCCATTTCTGTACCACTGGTAGTGTGGAGTGGGGATGCCAAAGGCAGCACAGCGAAGGCTGAGTTTTGATCCCAGTTGAACTGTTTCAGGTTTGGGATTGATAGCAATGTGCGGCTCACCCTGCCAGTCAACTGGCAAACCTGAAAAGTAAGGGGCAGAGATTGTTATACAGGTATGGAATTTGTCTTATGTGGAACATATGGCTGTATAAATTAAATAAGCATAATACCTGATTTATCAATGTCCAACACTTTCACCTTCACCCATTCGCTGAAGACGTAATTATGAAAGTGGTCATTGACTCGGCAGACATATCGCTGAGTTTTAGAAGCTCTTATAGTCAGGTCTGCTTGAGTACCACCAGGCACCTGACAAAAAAGCACATGTGAACACATTTTAGTCTTTTTAACTGAAATCGAAACTCTCAGTCATTTCACCCCTTCACAAATGTCTACACACCGGTTAGACGTTTTTTTTTTGTTTCCTCTTACTTCTATTTGTTACCCACAAACCATTTCAGATTGATGTACTTAGCTCTTGAGTACCCATTTATTTCACTAAGAAGATGGTGATAAAATGTGGAGATAAATAAATTAAAATAATTAAAAACTTGCACACAATACAATTGTATGTTCTTTTCTGATGATTACGTATATATATTTATTACGTATTGGGTTATACCTTTACCAGTTGTAAGACAAATTTCTGACAATTGGTGTAAACAAAGGTTGTAATTGATCATTAAAATTAGTAGTGCATGATGTGGAATGTGGCAGTAGAATTCAAAGTATTCCATTAAAATACATATACTAGCAATTTACTTGGATCTATCACAGATCTGTCGAATTTCATAAGCGCTGACAGATCCAAATAAGCATGAGAAGCAAAATACAAGATTGGGTGCAAGTACTAAAAATACTAGATGCACAACTGAATTAAGTTGTGACTATTTATTCCCATAATTCATGAAAATACTGAACTCTAAAGATACTCAATGGTACATGGACATACAAAATAGTTTCTGAAAAATAATTCGCAACTAGTGGGTACGACAATGGGAGGAGGCGGAGTATGAACGCTGCAAGATATTTGTTGTGCTTACGTAACCTACTGATTTATATTACAATGTTTACTTTTACAAATTAAAACATCAGTTGCTTCACTGTGGGACCTGAATTGTTCTACGAATCGAACAGTGACAGGCGGCTCCATTTCACCAAAGCAACCTGACCAGTAGAACATTTGTGGGGCAAATGACCAACGCGAGGTCTCCCGTTTCAGGACAAACAAACACTGAGAAGTTCACCAAAGTTTAATGTTTTAATAAATCCCCTCACCTCCTTCTCATGTTCAGAGAACCACTGGTAGCTGAGAATGCCGTTGCCCTCAGCACGGACTCGCAAAGTCACTTTGTGGTTCACGGGCACGCACACGGAGACAGGGTGGCGGACAATGACGATTTCTGAAACAAATCACGACAGATCATCAGTCATCTGAAATCACACGCCGTTGTGTTTGTTTTCACACGGATCGCACTGAACCGTGCGGTGGCAAATACAAACCTGTAATCATTATGGGGCAAGATCCAGTCATTTGTGCATTTTCCTCTTCTTACATCAGACTGTAAGAACAACACTGTTAAAAAAAGAGTCTATAAACACAAAAAAAAGTCCCTTACACATCCGGCTGAATAGCCCATAAACGTTCACTTCTCATTTCGTTGTAAGTAACGTTTTAGTTATTTTTGCTACGGTTTGTAATATTTCACTGCATACCTGCCGTCAGCCTCGGACCGGATGATCTCGCACAGAATGTGCTATCCTGTCTTAAGTCTAAAAAACCTCTAATATATAAACTCCCTTTCCCGGAACAAGAGAAAGCGCACATACATTACCGTAACTGTACTACGAGAGCATTCAAAATGCAGACTAAACGTTAAATTATGAAGTAAAGCCCGTCAGAACATTTAGGTTTCGTCGGCTGTGAAAGAAAATTCAGCATCATACTGAAAAAAAATTACATGATATGAACTCCAAGCTTTCCTAGAACAAAATTAAGTGTGCAAAGGAAATTCAAAGCGAGCTTCATTTTGAGACTTTACGGTAAATGAGCGAGTTGGCTCCTTTTCCATGAAACGCAAACCGCAGACTGAGGTCACAGTAACAGAGATATCTTAAGACACTCCGACAAAAGCTCTTCAAACTTAATGGAACAGAGATAGCAGCAAATTCCAGATCAAATCGCTCCAGCTTCCTTACATATGAAGTGATGGAAACTGGCTTAAAACTTAAAAAAAATAATTAAAACTATTGCACAACTTTAATCTACATCATAATACAATGATGTATTATAATACATCATTGTATGTTAGATTTCTAAACCTGGAAAATATGAGTATCAGTTTGGATGCATGAGGTAGGTATCCAAACTACATACATACTTGCCAATCTGTAATTTTTCTCTCTGTGTTTTGGAGAAAACACATTTTTCAAAAGACCTTCATGTTAGTCCTTCATGCCGCTTAACCAGTTAGAATTATTTTTTCCCAATACATTGTGAGGAGAAAATTGTCTAAATTAGATATATTTTAGTAAATAAATGTTACTAATCTTATGTAATATCACATTTTGACCCTGAAACAGTCATATTTTTCAAACTGTAGAAATGCAGCAAAATGAATAATTAAAAATCTCCACACACCACAGTTAAAAAAATGAAAACATAAAACTGAGAAATAATTTCAAATAGTTATATTTTCCTCGTCTACACTGAATTTAACCAATTCAAACACTTCACAGTGCCGTGGACTACAAATAGCTCTATGGGAAACATGTGTCCAACAACACCTCCTCTCAGGGTCACATGTATATATTTATTAAGCAATTCAGTAATTGACTGATTTATTATTTTTAAGTCCTTCTCTGGTAATCTCTCTTGATGTGAGCTTGTATGGCAGGTGGTGTCCTTCAGTGATTCCCAAGAAAGACTTTGGATGTAAGCTTTTAACTCGCAGCAGCTGCATTTTGAACCTTATTCCACTGACATGATCAAGTGTGTATTTAATCCATTGCTTCAAGCTAGCAGAGTTGGATCCAAACAAAGCAATGACTTTTTTTTCTTGAGAACTTTCAATTAAAAATGATCTGACAAAGTACATATGATTATAACTTTTGATTTTAATTTCTTTGTTTAGGCCAAAGCCTCGTTCTGGAAAATTTGATGTTCTCCTGCACCTATTTGTGGGCCTGCTATAAATAGGGCCCCCACTGGCAACACATGCATGTCTATGATAGGCGGTTACAGATTTTCCTCACACACTCTAGCCCCAAAGCAAAACCGACAACAACTCAATGGTAAGCTGGATAATGTAACCTTTTTCATTGAGACAAATGCTTTGGCTCTGCTTTTGTGACATAGAAGTCAATAGCTGATTTTATGTTTGTGCCTTAGCCACAAACAGTTCAACTTGATAGTGCATACTATTTATAACTCACTTCAATCCAAGAGCTTTGCTTGGTTAAAGGACGTTTAGTCTAAACCTTGTCTCTGAGTAAAAGGTTCTGTTAATATTATAATCTTACTTTATTCTCACCCACAGGTCCTTCAGCTGAAGAGGGTCTTTTTATTTCCCAAGGAACTTTTACATGGACAGCTCAGTTACTTTTGAGCCCCCTTTTTTCCCCTCCTTCATCGTATATTTTTTAACCACAGGTTTATATATCTGGTATTTTTTTCTACATATTTTTTTTGTTTAGTACCTTAGTGGACAATGACTTCCAGAAGGCCAATGACTCGCTCATTTTCTGGCAATGGGAGAACCAGCAGCTTCAGTGAAGAGGAAGGCAGCTCTTCCAATGGCCGATCTGAGAGCCGCAATACTTATCTGTCCAATGTTAGGCCTGAAAACAGGTATGGGAACTTCTTTTATGATTCAAGTCTTTGTTTGTATTGCTGCTATCATGGTAGTCTCTGAGTCAGACGGGTCAAGTTAAGCAATCACTAAGACCTGCAGAAAAAAATGTAGGCGGAAATGTAAATAAACAATGTTCGGCACAAGAATGTTATCATACTGAGTACCTAAAGTGGCTGATCCAAAAAAGGTTTCCGTTTTAAATTGCAAACACTCTAAGAGTTAAAGTGGTTCTTGTAGCTTAAGAGGAGCGTAGTTATAACAGGCCAGGTGAGTTAAGATGATCCAGATTTTAATTATTCACTGACGCTCCTTCATTTGCCTCCTTCTGAATAGCTATTCAAGGTATTCTCACTACAGACCAGCGAGGTAATTCCCTATTTTAAAACATTCCTCCCGAGATCCCAACTAACATGTTAACCACAAAAACTGGTTTATCCCCAGAATGAAGCCAACACGTTTTAACTGTCCAGTGTTCAGTTCAGTTGACACCTTTGTTTTGCTTGATCTGACATGTTGACATGTTTCTGTGTCACCTTTTTCTTTTTTACAACCTCGCCTCTACTAGACATTTTCATTAACATGTTGCTTAAGAGCGCCCTGTGAATGTACTGCAGGTGGAGAGGTCGCTTTAATGAATGAAATTATGTGTAATGCTATTCTTCTGTTTTGAAGTGGGACACTGACTCTAATGTGGCTGTGTTTCCTTCTAGGAGCACGCTGTGCAGTGTTATGGCTCAGCTGACTGAAGACATACAGCCATCTTTTGAGACCACGCTGAAATCCAAGGCTGTGTCAGAAAACTGCAATGTGAAATTCACCTGCGTTGTATCAGGTAGAGCCGCTTCCTCATCTTGTGTGTGCTTGTTGTTGGTTTTTGAGAAACTGAGACTTCTGAGGTTGAGGAAAACCTCAACCTCAGAAGTTGAGGATCTTCTGAGGTTCCATATTAGTCACACAGGATGTGACTAATATGGAAACAAAGGGCAGGATTTAGCTCCGTGGGCATTATATTAGCTACTTCCTGAATTTAAGAGCACATTAGGCTGGTTTGTTCAGGGTGTTTTTAACTGCAGGCAGATTGTTTGGGTGGGACCATCTGGCTGCAGCAGCTGTTAAGTGTTTGACACATCAGCAACATGATGCAACAGACACGAAACATGCTGACTCTATTATTCATAGAGGCAATAATAAAGTAGATCCATGTTGTGTTTACCAAGTAGCTTTTCAAGAGAATACGCTACGCAAATAATTTCACATTTGCACTTTGTGGTGTGAAGACTTTAATAATTGTTTTTATTTTTTTTAATATAGGTTACCCAGCCCCAGAACTGAAATGGTATAAAGATGACATGGAAATGGATCGCTACTGTGGACTCCCTAAATATGAAATCCACCGAAATGGGAAAACTCACACTCTTCATATTTACAAGTATGTCTAAGGAATTTGTCCAAATCATATTGAGTACCAGTGAGTCAGATGTTTACATATACCCATCACTGCCATGAATCACATTTAATTCTGGGCTTTTAATAATGTATTTCAGTCATTCTTTTTCCTGGGTGGAATGATCAGACAACTGGCAACTTGAATGAAATTTTATACATGAATTTAATATGTGTTATACGATCCACACAGGTGTGTATATATATATATATATCTATAGATACATATCTATAGATATATATAAGAATGGTATACCTAATTTAAATTGGCTGTTTTTTGGTCATCATTTTAACATGATGACCAATAAAGAAGCTACAAAAGTGATTCCCTGAAATTAGTCGCTGCCTGCATTAACAAGACAAGAATCCTTTGGGAAAGCTCTTACAGACAGATGAGACAAAGATTGAGCTCTTTGATCCCTGTCACAAGAATTATTTGTAGGAGTCAAGGTGAAGCTTTCAAATCAAAGAACAGTGCATCAGCTGTGAAGATTTGTTGTGGCATCTTGCAGGGGATCCTGTTTGGGCTGCCAGTGAGACAGGAGCATGAAAAAGTTAATCATCTTCATCATCAAACCTTTGGCTTAAGCATTGAGACTTATACACAAGTGGGTGTTCCAACAGGACAAGGTCAGAAGAGGCTTTGGAATGAATATAGCAAACTAACACCAAGCTTCTGGAACTGCCTCAACAAAATTACGAATATGTTGATTATAATGTCAATAACAGAAAACCAAATAATTTAATTGTGTTCTAATGTTTCTAATTAGAACAGTGGCCACTTATCAATCAAGAAACATACCAGAAGCTTGTTGATGATTCTAGAAAGAGCTAGGTTTCTCCACAACCCACTGAGAGACATTTATCCAAATATTACTGGAGTTGTATGTCTTTGAACTTTTAGACTTAAAAAAAATTTAATATAGGAGACCTAAATTCTGTTTTTAAAATGCATTAAAGCTGTTTATTGTCTCATCATTTCACCAAAAAAGAATGGGTTGAATGCACTGGATAAAGTCCAACACTAACATGACATTAATGTTGTAATCCCTGCATTCAGAATGATGCAATGACAATGTCAGAATATAAGAACAGGATTTTCTTTTTTCAGCTGTACATTGGATGATGCAGCGATCTACCAGGTTTCAGCCAGCAATAGCAAAGGTATCGTCTCCTGCTCTGGAGTTTTGGAGGTCGGTACCATGAATGAGTACAAGATCCACCAGCGATTCTTTGCTAAACTCAAGCAGAAAGCAGAGAAGAAGAAAAGGGACATCGAGGAGAAAGGCAAGAAGGACAATAAAGAAAATATTAAGAAAGAAGAGCAGCGAAGTAGCCCAGAGCATCTTTACAGGAAACGCTCTGTGCCACCACTGGAGGAGAAGCCAGTGGTGAACAACTCTGCCACAGCAGAGCAGCCTGGAGATGTAGCTCAATCAAAAGCACTTATCGCAGAGGGCAAAGATGCAGGAGATATCGCCTCTGTAAACAGTTCTTTGGAGAAGGAGGAGTCAGCAGAAACATTGGCTAAAAAGAGAATAAAGATGTCAAATGGTGTAGATACTGGGGTCAACACAAACATTAGTAAAAGCCATATGATGGGGAATGGAGGTGAAAATTCATATGATGGAGGAATCAGTTTGGCACAGTTTTTGGCAGAGACTATTCAGTCCCAGTCTGGTGAAGAAAGTCAGGAGGAGAAAGCCAAAGAGGCGAGCATAGTTACTTTAAGAGATAACAAGGGAAATGATACTGAGGAGAAGTTGGAAGAGCAGAACGAGCAAGAATACATAAGTGAGAAAAGGAGACAAGAGGAAATAGTGATAGACAAAGAAAAGAAAAAGGAAAACCAACCAGAGGTGACACACACAACAACTCACAGCAGACACCAGAAGCCCAGTAGTTCAGAAGTCAAACATTACAGCAAGGGTCAAAAGGATCATGACCAGCATAACATTCATGTCTCCATATCCTCAATGCTGCACTCTGTTAAGGACTTCTTTTTTGGTAAGAGCAAAAAGGACTCTTACAATATCTCGCACACGGACAATGAAGATGAACATTTTGACCACTCAACAGTTCTCCCTGAACCGGATATGCCTCCATCATTTCAGCTGCAAGCAGGGCATAGTTCTGAGGTCCTGGCAAACGATGTTATACCAATGGAGACAGATAAGACATCAGAACCCTCAGAAGTTGTGAAGCAACAAGCAGCACCAGCAGAACCTATTAAATTTAACTGTGAAGACACAGGTCTACTACAAGATCATAAACTGATTCCTGAGATCGTGACTGAATCTGCAGGAAATAGAATAGAAGAGGTTAATGAGACTGTGGAGGCCATGGAGGAATCTACAGAGGCAGAGAGGAGCAGTCCAGTGGAGAAAAAGTCATTGTCTGGGTTTCAAGTTCATGCTGAGGTAAGTAGGACAGTCTCTCTAGGCAGCTATCTGCCATTTTCAGATTAAGAATTGATTTTATCAAACAAAGTTGAGCTACACCATGTTCATTTCTTAACGTCAGGTAACCATAACATAGCATGCACATAGGCATTTATGATCGTTTGCTATTTTCCCCCCACATGTAAAAAAAGTTAGACAATGCAATTACTTCATGGCATGCAGTGTAATGTCACTGATATACTACAGATAAAGTGAGTCATCTATGAGTGAGCAGAGTGGAGAGTTGGTGTGTGTATGTGTGCATATGGAGAGTGGAATAAGGAAGTTATCACAAACTTGCTGTTGATGCATGTGGGGGTGGGGGATATTGGAAATCAAAACTGCACAGTGCGAGACAGCAGGTGAAATATTTTTGATGTCGGCCTTTCTGATTGGAACACTGGTGCGTCAGAGATTATGATGAAACATGAACATCTGAAACGGCTCTCGCATTACTTTGCTTGGCAGATGGTTGGGGAGGTTCGGCAAGGAGTCGTAGAGAGTCTAGGGGCAGGTTTCAGCATGAAAGGAGGGCCATGTCACTGTGGTCAGATTCCTCGCTGACCCCCAACCACCTCCCTCTTTGGGTGTCCTAAAATAAACTTTTTCCTCATCCAGTCAAGAGGGTGGGGGTAAGCAGTTCTTTAGTCATCTTACTCTGCTCATTTGAGAATTGTTTCACTTCTGACGAAACATTGCTATATTTAAAGCTAGCGCTTGATCAAAGATCTTCTCTCAAATTATCTAGTTTGCTATGCTTGAAATACAAGCGTAGCAAACTAAACCTTGGCTGAGCTTAAACCTTGGACTATACTCCATATCTAACTGTCTTAAAGTGCCGTAAAAATGTGCCTTCACACAGAATCTTTTATTAATGGAAAAAAGTCGTTGCAAACCAGTCCGGTTTTATGTAAAAAAAAAAAAATTGCCCTCTTGTTGTATCATGAATGAACATATTCTGATTCAGTTTATCTAGCCACACCCAGAGCTGTAGAATCTAGAAATCACTTATATTAGTAAATTCTCTTTAAGAAAGGAGACTAAAAGATCTCAAAAAGCCCCAATCAAAAGAAATTCAAAAAAAGATGATTACAAGCCTTTGGGACTCCAGGAAACCATGATATCCTTGGAAGAGTTGCAAGACCAAAACCATTGCTGACCAAAAAGGTCACAAAGGTCTGCCTCACATTCCTAAAAGAAAAAAAATATCATGATGATCTTTTAGGAATTTTTTGTGGAGATCTGGTGACCCAAAAGGTGGAACGTTTTGGAAGATGTCTGTTGTGTTACATCTTGCATAAACTAGACCAGGATCTCTGCATATATTTTGCATATTGTTCCTGTGCACACAAAGGTTCTCCCTGGGTATTCTGGTTTCCTCTTATAGTCCAAAAAATATGCATTTAGGTACAAGCATGCCGGCATGGTTATTTTTTCTATGTATCAATATAAATAAATAGCAGTTGTTGCACTGGGTGGCATAAGCAGTGACTAGGTTTAAGTGGCAATTGTTTTTTCATAAATGGCATTTTCTTCATAAATTCAATCATCATTATGAATTTACGTTTTGTCTCACTCAGGCTACTTCGGTTATCTGTGTCCTGTGGAAAAGGGAACTGAAGTAAATGTGTTTATTCGCACATCTGCAAAGTTTTGAGCATACGACTTCTATGATTGTGTCATCGGAGAGAGTTGACTGGTTTTTTTCTCAAGTGGCCGTTGCAGTTATTTATACAGCAGTGTCAAAGCACTTAATTTGTACTGAATGTGACACCAGTTCCCTTTCTACAGAAAGCAGTCACTTCTTGTTTTCCTCGTAGTCACTGTGAGCCAAGCATGTTGTCACGAGGAAGCACGTGGCTGCTGGATGCCTGCTGTATAAAACTGAAACGTGTGAACACCACAAGCAGGGACACCGAAAGCATTAAAAGACGATTAAATGTATGTTGATGTTTAAAGTGTTATGTGTGTTTCACCAGTAAGTCCTTTAATGTTTGTCTATCATAGATTATGTTACTCAATCTAGTGACGGCAGAAAAAATATGTCAGCAGATTTTTATTTTTATTTTTGTACATAGATTTGTCATTCATTCACTTCACAGTACTTTGTGTAAACAGCACACCTTTGCCTACAATGTGGGGAATTCCTGTGTCTGACTTAATTGAGCATGCAAGGACTTCTAAACTCTGCTGCAGTTCTTTTGGGGGTGGTGCTTATGTTTTGTTTTGTTAGAATTTTTTGAAGTTAGAGCTGTGAACTTTTGATTAATGATTAAAAGTAGTTGGAGTAAACAAAAACGTCTGTATTCAGACTTCTAGACATGCTATTGGACCTTTCCATATGTGCACACGTTTGGTTTTAGCTACCTTACATGTGACATGAGGTTAGTGTCCTAAAATAAACTGTCAGCTCATAAAACTGAGTACTTTATTGACTTTTGAAAGTTACTTTGTTGTTCTCTTCATTGTTTAATAACTGATTAGTTTTAATAAATGACCGAAGAGTTGTGCCTGTCTGCTTGGCTGTATATGACGGCATTGTAATACGAAGTCTGCCAGGAACTGTCAGTGTCAATGCTTCTGTTGATTTACAACAGAAATACTTGTCTGGGTCTAAATGTGTCACACTATCAAAGGTCAATGCTGTAAGTTCTTTTTAATGAGCTTCTTAAAAATATTATGATCCCACAACTTGGCTCAGAAATGTTTTAAAGAATGTGTCTGTTTACCACCTATGCATCAATACAGCATGAGTAAACTGTTTGGAAATATGTTAAAATTTTAAATTTCTTCAAAAATCCAGTCTCAACGTCATAATTAATATAAAGAATAACTTTATTAACTTTCTATGAAGCTATCATAATCCTATTTAAAAATAAAGAATCATGAAATACATGGGATTAAGACCATTAAACAGCAGCTATGAAAAATAATTAGGAACTAGTAATTAACAAAGGCAATAATTAAGTCTTAAATCTTAAATCTTACAAAGATTCTATTATATTAAGAAAACCACAATACAAATATAAAAACAAGACACAGCTACCCTAATTACTAATTTAATGACATACAACTACAAATTAGTTGATGTTTTGTGACAAGAAATTGATCAAATAAAAATCTTATCTAAACTAATTAAAGATTTGACATTTGTAAATATCTTACTGGTCTCTCAGGAGCCTGAAGAAAAGTATTTTCTGGTCTAATATTAAGTTTTATCCCTATTTTATTCTGAGAGTGAAAAGGAAAATGAACCAAGATTAGGAACCAGCTTTGCTCTGTCAGCTTTTTCACCACTAACATAAAACTGAAGAGTACCTGACTTTTGCAAGACCACGTGTTCTGTCTCCTACTGAAGAAGCTTGTAGGGCTGCATCTGTGGTTAACACCTGTCTTTCTCTGAAAGTCAACTTTTTCATCAGAAGCACTTTTTCTTAGGTAATCTTAGGTAATCTTAGGTCATTCTAATACCAGCAGGCTGACAGTTCTGTTCAAATTTCTTAGACAGCCAGGTTCCTCAATTTGAATCACTTATGTAATATTGCTTAAAAATAGTACAAAAATAATGCTGAGCACATATCCAAGCAGTCAAGAAAACGTTTGACTACTTGCTGGTGCTGTATGCAAACATAAGCAGATGTAGCAGCATATGACGTGAAGAAAAGCAATGATCACAATGCAATATAAAGTGTTTATCAGAGGTCTTTGTCCCAGTCGGATAAATCTTTTTGGGATGAGTTCAAACTGAGCTGCTCACTAAGATTCTAAGGTTCTTAGGTGAGGGAGACATCACAAGGGACCAATCAGCCAATTAGGGGCAGACCCAGAGTACCGTGACAGCTATACAACACTAAACAGACTTTTTTTTTTTTTTCAGACATTATTCTTTATTCTGGAGGTGCTTTAACATCAACAGTGATTGTTTCAGTTTAAGCAGAGCACGGTTTGTTTTTTCAAATATCCTGATTTATTTGGGCAGGTGTGCCCTAAAAGAGGCAGTGATTATGTATTTACTAGAAACATAAAGTTGGCTTATGACTTTTTTTGCATTGATTTTTCATACATATAATCATTGAGACCTTAACATACCGCTCTGCATACATTAAAGCAAGTTGTTTGGACTTTGGAGAAACCTCAGCCAATTCATAAACGTAAAGCTTGAATGCACTGCCTTATACACTGTTTATTTAGAGAATAGTCTTTTTTTTTTTTACTTTAACATCAGTAAAACTTTTCTATCCTTTTTGTCTCTGAGAGATGTCTCATCCATACTGCAAAAACTGCAGATCTTTCCATTTTACTGTTCTTAAAAACAAGTTTTTCTTATCCTGCTTTTGATTTGACCTGAGCTTTTTTTAATCTGCTACCTATTTGCTGCCACCCACTAACTGGTTTTGTCTAAACTAGCAAAATAATATGGGTAATATCCTAAGAACTTCAATATATATTTACACAGAATTAAAAAAAGGAAAAAAATCTATATTTTTTATTAGCCCTATAGGCAGTAAGGATATTTTGATGAGACTGAGAAAAAAAAGGTCTTGCATGCATGTACTATAATAGGTGTTTGTATGTAGTACAGCAAGCAAATTCTGTTCCAATCATGATAAAAAAAAAATGATCATGATTGATTCACATTTTTAGACTATGTGAAAGACTATTGGAAGGGATATAGAAGTAATACTATTACTTTTTATTTTATGTTTTAACAGGAAGGAAAGAAAGACTCAGAAACAGTTTCAGCAATAAAAGAAGCGCTACCACAACATCAGGGAACAGATCGCCCGCTTGTTCTTCAAAAGCCTAATCCATATTCTGGAAGAGATGACACTTTATCTCGAAAAGATAAAGACTACTCCCTTCTACCCCCACTTCTTAAGGTAGAAGATTACTGCACATTATCTCAAAGTGTTATCTCATTAACAGAAAACCATAACCCTGGAGTAGCACTTACGGAAACTTTAGAAAGGGAGGAGGTCAGTGTGGACAAAGAAACGCCTGACATTCAAGAGTATCACTCCTCCCACAGGCCGTCTAAGGAAGAGAAAGCTGAAGTGAAATCAAACAAACAACCCTACTTGGATATAAACAAACCTGAAATTACTAATATATCAGCCTGTTCTCCAGAAGACAGAATCAAGCAGTGTGAATCTGAAACACCGAATAGGGTGCTGCCTGCTCTTCCTGCCACAGTAGCTTACAGTGCAGAGAAAGATCATCTAAAAGAAGAGGCCAAACGCGCTTCGCTAATTCAGGAAGCTAATGTTGCATATCCGCCCTCTGAAGTCCCACAATGTTTAGAAATGGGTGACCTAAAAAGTCAACATGAACAAGCCACTGTGGCAGAGGAAATCGCAGAAGACCACCAACGTAAAACCATACCCAGTTTAAATTTCAAGGAGATATGTGAGGAAAAAGAGAAATACAGTTCTGCCTCACGAGATGATGTGAAAATGAATTGGTGCAACAGCCTAAAAACACAAGAGCAATTGTCTCTACAAGTTGGTGATAGAGAAGTGAGGAATGAAAGTTCACAACTAGAGTCAATAAAAGACACAAGACTGGATGACGAAGAGTTGAGCGAACCAAAGACACTTGTAGTAACAGAAGACAATGCAAATAACACTTATGTTCTAGAGGAACACAGTAAAACTTCTCATGGAAAAAGCAATGACTTAGGTTGGAGTGCTGAGCATGATTGTAGCACAGTAAATATCCCATCAATCCAAATATCTACCACTGAAGACATCCCAGATATCAAACTGCCTATGCCAGAAATGAACATGAGTGAAGAATTTATAATTCCTACCATCAATACAATGGAGCCTGATCTGAAAGCGTGCACTCTGCCTCTAAGCATTTTGGCTCAAAACAAGCCAGGCTTAAATGATTTGCAAAAACATGATGCAACTCATGAGTCAAAGACAGGAATCCAAGAAGAGAGCGTGGCTGATTTCCCAGGCACAGTGCCCACGCAGAGAGGAATGCAGCATACTGATGACCTCTCACCTACAGAAAAGTTAAAGGAAGTTGCTCAAGAAATGTGCGAACACCAAAGCAGTGCACAGCTCCCTCTCATGGAATATGCTTCAATTCCTGTTATAAATGTTTCCTGCAGTGATGATCTGGAGAGTAATACATTGGGTATCAGCAGTGGTTGTGGGACAGAAAAGGCTTTCGCAACTCAAACAGAGACTCTGTTTGTGGTTCCACCAATATCAGTTTCTTGTCATGAAAGCGAAGCTGAGCTTAAACCGCCTGCTCCCACCAAGATGACAGAAACCGAAACTTCAGCTGACACGCCAACGGGAACAAAGCAAGGTGTAGCTGAAAACCTGAGTGAGAAACCTGAAATACCTAAAAGAAAAAAAGACTTAAAGGAAATCTCTGATAAGAGCCTAAAAGAGAACACACAAAGTATGGTTGATGAAACTCCAATGTCAAAAGTTGGTGGCAGTATGCCAACTTTTAGTAAACCAACAGATGACAATATTGTTCCTGAATCACTGAAGCAAAAGTCCCCAAAAGACGCCAAAAGAGAGAGTTCTGTTGAGGATTTTCTAAAAAACAGACCATCTGTTGAAAGACTAAGCTCCAAGCCCCCAACATACCCATCTTTAAGTCCATCCAGTCTACGCAAATTTATGTCCAAAGCAGCTCCAGAGTTGGACAACGAGACTACAGCCAACGTCCCTGCAATCGCTGTGGAAGATCGGCAAAGCGACAAGGCAGATGAAGATTTCAGCGGGGGATCGACGCCAACATCATCTCTCTCTTGTGAGAGCAGCCCCCGGCTTAAGCGCCGGGACAGCCTGACACTTATACGTTCTGCCACCCCTGAGGAGTTGGCCTCTGGAGCTCGGCGCAAAATCTTTATCCCAAAAAGAGAAGAAGAATTGGAGGGAGCAGTGTTTAGTGTGCTAGAGGGCAAGAAGGAAAGTCCCTATATGTCACCAAGCCAGGCTCGTAGAGCTGCGTTGCTACAAGCCTCCACGGGACAGAAGACCCCACCAATGGAGAGGCGCTCTCCACTGATGAGTCGCAGAAAGGCTACATTGGAAGTGCCAAAGGTTGTGGAAGAGACTCCCACCACAGAACCAACCAGCACTAAGGTAGAGGAAAATCCAGCTGGAAAGAAGACAGATCCTTTGAAAGGTAAACAGTCAATAATTTTCATTCATTATTTTTGTCCTATGATTTAAGAAAAGGGGATAGCTATCTGGAAAGAACTTTAGGTAAACTTGTTTTTCAGAATTTAACATTCAGTAAAATATGTCCTGGGAAGGAAATCCCCAATAAGTTCTTCACATACTTTTACAGTGTTTATTGATTTTAAGTACACTGTTTCTCACCAGCTCCCCAAGTAATCCGCAAGATCAGAGGAGAGCCCTTCCCAGATGCTTCTGGAGACCTGAAGCTGTGGTGTCAGTTCTTCAATGTGCTTAGTGACTCCACCATTAAGTGGTTCAAGGATGAGGAAGAAATACTACAGATGAAGAGAAGGTAAACCCTCCACCCACAGATCTTTCAGCAAAGATCAAACCACAAACATTTTTAGACATGCTAAAAATAAATTAATGACATAAACTGAATTTTAATTCAACTTTCCACTATTATTTATGTGATGCTATCTTTGACAACCAAAAGCTGGACAAGTTGTAAAATCAAGACAATTAGGAAATAAGTATTATTTTGACCCCCATCCCCATGGTCCTCTGTCATTCTCATATTTTCACTGCAGAGTTGACCAGCTCATGTGACTGTGAATCCCACAGCCATGGCACAGAGGAGTGATTCTCTGGCTAGACACATAAACTGTAATATGACACAATATTTTCCCATCTCATGGGTGCATTATAAAGTCTATATACAGTATGTGCTACTGGTTGCTGTGTCAGCAGACTGCTTCGTGACTTCCTTACTTAGAGTGACACCTTGTGGATATTTGATGAATTTGAATGAAGCTCTCATTTCGTTTTTCTCTCTTAGTGGAGGAGATGAAAGCCAAGTAGCTCTGGCAGTTGTGCATGCATCAAGCCAAGACTGCGGAGTGTATGGGTGTTCAATCAGTAATGAATATGGGACCGACACAACTGACTTTTTGCTCAGTGAAGAAAGTAAGAAAAGCAATCAATTGATTAAATTATACAATTCAATTTAATTTAAAAATATTTTTTGTCCATTTTTTTGTTGTTGTTGTTTTTGTCTTTTGCAGTTCTGTCTGAATTCTTACTCAAGGAGGACCTGGAAGGTACTTTTCATTGCTATGTGTCATTACTGCTTCTTAGGGTCACAGGTGTTAATACTGAGATTAAAATACAGACAGGGGGGACTCAGTAACTACAGAATTTTATAGTGTACTGGGTTTCATTTAGGTGTAGTCAAGTAGAAGGGGGTGATTAGAAATAGCCTAAACTCTTTTCAGATTTGGATTTGTAAAAGATTTTTTAAAACAATATATCATTTTCCCGTCCCTGAATAATTATCAAACACTTTTGTTTATTAAATAAAATCCCAATAAAATACATTGATGCATTGTTGTTGTATTGAGACAAGATGTTGAAACATTGAATTGATTTGCAAGGGACTAAAAAGCACTGCTCTATATATTTTCTCCAGTTGGAGAGGAGATCGAGATGACCCCACTGGTGTTCACCAAAGGCTTGGCAGACAGTGGCACTTGGGGGGAAAAGTACTTTGGTCGCATTTTTACCGAAACCGTCCACATTGGGGAGGGCTGCACTCACAAAGCCAGCAGGGTGAAGGTTATATATGGCCTGGATCCCATCTTTGAGTCCGGAAGCACCTGTATCATTAAAGTTCGAAATCCCATCGCGTACGGGACCAAACAGGAAAGCACCCTTGCAGAGAGAAATTTGGACGTTGCAAAACAAGTGAGTGCAATTCAAACTGCAATGTGATAAATCTAAGCAAAATATAGTAAACACCTTTTTTTTTAAAGGAGTGTAAAGTCCAAGACATGATCCGAGAATACTGTAAAATATTTGCAGCTGAAGCGAGAGTAAATGAAAACTTCGGCTTTTCATTAGAGTAAGTACTGCTTATCCAACTGAAGTATAACACTATAACACACTACTTTTGCTAACCCTAGTAACATATCTTGGTTCTTGCAGAGTTATCCCTCGGTATCTAATTCACCGCCCTGCAAACTCTGTGCCATATGCCACAGTGGAGACTGATCTTGCAGGAGACTTTGGGAAATATTGCACCATAGACCTCAAAGGCAAGCTGTTTTCACAAAACATTTCAGAGCTGGATCAGAAATGCTGCACCTTCCAGCACTGGATCCATCAGTGGACACATGGAAATTTGCTGGTCACTCAACTGGAAGGTAAGCCACACATATAAGTTATTACGGAAAAAATGATCAATGATGTAATTTGTGATTAATGCAAAAATATTTATTGATATTGTTTTATTTTTGCAGGTGTTGAAACAAAAATTACAAATATTAAAGTTGCCACCAAGTCGAAAGGGTTTGTATCGCCCTCTCAATATGCAGATGTTTCTGAATGCTTGCTTCAAAATCAACATGCAAAACCAGATTTTCCTCCCATGTTTCAGATATCAAGGACTAACTGAATGTGGCTCCCCGGAAGTATTTGACCAGTTCGTGATGCATCATCAATGCAACTACTACTGTGGACTTCTTGGGCTTCGAGCGCTCAAAACAGATCTGCAACAACCGGCCAAGTTAAAGGGCTCCAGAAGCCCCCTGCTCAACCGAAAGCTAGGCTCCAACAGCCCACAGCTGCAGAAAAAAGGGCAAAGCCCACAGGTGTCTAGAAAGACCAACATTAGCCCAAAAATAGCCAGAAAAGCTCAAGAAACAGATAATAGTAACTCAGATGAGAAACAGAAGCCCACAGAAGGTCTTTGTTGAGGTAGGAAATAAGACTTTCATTTGATTCCATCTTGAGATATGTGATCTGTTTCTAGTTCCAGGCTTAAAAAGACAAGGACCTTAAAGAGTAAAGGCTTAGCACACCAAATGTTATTAAACCCTGATTGTGAAGAAAATTGGGAATCCCCTAAATATCTCAACTTTGAAGATATTCCTTTCCTTTATTCATAAGTCACAGGTGCAATACAACTAAATCTTTTCCTGTTAAGGATTTCAAGGAAACTATTGTAACCCTTAAAGTAAATAGTTTTCAGACAGTTTCCCAAGAGTCTTAGCTTCTTAGTGAGAAAGAACAGTGTCTCCAAGCAAACTCTGCCAAATAATACAAAGGAGAAATCACCAAAGAGGTATTTAAAATTAAAAATCTAAGTTGTACTGTATCTGACCGAATGTGTAGCCACTGAATGTATATGTATTATTACTGAGTGTGTACATCTGTGATGTAGCTTATATAGAAAAAAAATATCAGTACACTGAAAGCTGCCATTGCATCTTGTTTAATTTCTTTACACACCAAAGTCCAACACATGCTGTGGAAAAGCAGCATTACATCAAAGGTTTCACTGGGCACTTTGCTTTTGGCTTTATAATTACTATATATATGTATACTATATATATGTATATATATAGTCTATTTATTACAAGTCAGTATGTTTCATCACTTTTTGCAGAATTTGAGGTAATGTTTTTGTAAATTGATCTGCAAATCAATATGTTTGAATGTAACACAATCCCAGTGAATGTTCAGAAAATCATATTCTCCACGTTTATGAGGACTGCTGTGAAAGATTTATGAAATGTGTTGAAATAAATCCACATTTCATTGTGATAGCATAGTTGTTTTAACAAAATCCCTGGTATTTTGTTGCAATTAAAGCAGAATTTATGAATTTTTACAAATCGTTATCTGTAGTGTCAATAGGTGTAAAAAGGTGCTGTATTATCTTAACTTGTGAACTGTAGCTGAATAATAAAGTAGCAACAAAATAGCAGGAAAAAAATGTAAGAACCCTTTGATTCCTGTTCCTGTATTTTACCTTAAACAATAAGATTGAGTAGAAAAGGAAAGCTAGGAATTTGACCAATTTTTAGCAAAGGCCTTTTCTTTAGAATTGACATAAAAATTAGAAATGTTCAGGAATTTCTGGAACGGGTTCAGTGCTAATGATTAATGAAGTTTCAAATTTCAAAGTATTTCTTCATACTGCATGAATCTGTAATACTGCCAGAAAGCACAACAACTGGGAAAATGTTTTAAATGAGGTAAAAGATTGTTTGTAAGTGTACATATAAAGGACAAAATCTAACATCTGTGTGAAGAAAAGTTAAATACTCTTGAGGGGAAAGATGTAGAGAACTGACTGTTTGCACTGAGTGCTCTCTTAGGTATCTTATAGAATGTCAGCAAATGTATTTTTTCTTTTTTAAATAAATGCATAAAATCAAATCCAAGCATTGGTTTCATTTACAAATCTTTTCAAACGTTTGTGTTCAACTTTGCAATTATCAGCAGTATTAAAATTTGCTTCACACTTTAATTCAACCTTTTTACATTCACCAGAGTTTGGGTTTAATAAATTATTGAAGCAAAATAAGCGCTTCACTTGTGTTAAATAAATTAAATTACAGCAAATTTAATAAAAAGAAGATCAAAAACTTTGTTATAAAAGTATTACTGATTAAACTTTAGCTTTAATAACATAAAGCTACATCATTTTTAAAGTTTAATCAGTTTAATCACTTTATGACAACAGTCATAAATATTCATGAACACTTACTCATGTTCGTGACGGTTGTTATGTTTATGACGGTGTCATGAGAGTCTTATTCACAACCCGTCAAATAAAGTGTTACCAAAACTTTACATTTTTCATGCTTTCTACTACGTATATACACTTGCATAGAAAGAAGCTGGGCTGCATGCAGAAAATAAAAATAATCCAAATAAATTTGCTGATTACCAGCTGAAACGAGGTTTGTTTTAGTAATCAGACTCTTATCAGAAACTTGTAATAAAAAACAAACTGAACAAGCAAACAAATAAAATACTAAATAAGTGGTTATTTGATCTTTTTATGCTCTTAAGATGATTCTAAGATTATTCTTAATAATGTGAAGTCAGACCAATTTTACTTTTGTCTTTGCCAGAGATGTACTTTTAGATGTACAGTATTTAAAAATGAACATGAAATCAAGTCCGATATAACTTTCTCTTTATCTCTTTTTGACATCAAAAAGAAAAAGTACTTGCATTGTAATTTAACACTTTTAAAGAAACTAACATTACCACTTTTTCACATTTCTTTTCATGCCCTTAACAGATGTATGTATATTTTCCCTTTTGAAAGAAAACATGTATTCAACTAAAAATAATGCGAACCTGCCTAAAACAAATCCACACAAAATGCCTTCTAACAGTTTTGATCTTTTTGGCATAATTTTTGAATTACAATAGTTTGTTTTTTTTTTGGTTTTCTTGTTGTTTTTTTTGCTACAAGACGTTTAGCAGCTTTAAAAGTGCAAACTTCATGAGGATTTTTTTCTTTGTGCTGGCCATGTCTACATACAACCTGACGCATCATTAATGTTACAACACTGGCAACATTTTGACAAAAATAATGTGACATTTTGAACAGTATTCCAAGGTTCCTCAAACCAGATGGTGCCATTGTTTATGGTTCTGCAAAACAAATTAGAAATGTAAGAACAAATCTGATGTATCATACAACCTTTTTTTTATTGCGCAGTTATCGTAAAGAACTACATGAATAAAAATAGAAATGTGTACCTTTCAAATAAGTCTTGGCAGCATTTGCTTATATTTTCATCAGTATCAGCGAAGGGAGACGTTTTAAACAACTGCACACAGTCAAGTGGAGGAACAAAGAGGAGTCCTGAAAAGCAAAGTTATATCTGGTATATTACATTGCCTTGAAAGAGACTCTGAAATTACGCAAAAACAAATTTTTGACTTTTACCAGCAATGCAAGCGTTGACTAGAGACACACAAGTCCCAGTGATCATGGCTCTCACCACCAGAGCTGAGATGTCACTTCTTCTTGGTGGGCATATGGCAGCTGTAAGAATAATGTGAGAAAAGAAAAGAAAGCAAAATATTACCGTAACAAAGACTCAATTATGGGTTGAAAAAAACCCAACATGATAATGTAAAACAAAGATACTCACACAAGCCTCCAATCACAATGCCGAGTGAGCTGAAGTTGGCAAATCCACAGAGAGCGTAAGTTGTAATTATCTCAGAACGGACCTGAAACGAGAGAATCATTGTTGAGAAAAATGCTTTTTCTCAACAATTCTCTAACTGTCAGAGTATTGTGTCTGCTGAACAATAGTCAATTTAGTAGTCTTCAACATCAATATTTAGACCCAAACATAATATATCTACATTAAAAAGCTTTTTATATTGGTTTAAGTAATGCTACATGTTTATAAGAATTTTGGCTTCTCATTAGCTATAAATTATAATTATCAAAATTAACAGAAATAAACGCTTGAAGTATGTCACTATATGTAAAATTAAACTTACATAATTTATGGATTTTACTTGTTGAAATAAATTACTAAAATAAATTAACTTCTGATATTCTATTTTATTGAGTCACACCTGTAATACTTACAGATATCCACATTCTTTGGCCTCCAATCACTTCATCAAGTCCGTTGAGTCTGTTACTCTTCAGCGCCGACAGCTTCTGATAAGCGACAAACTCATTGAGGAAGAGCTTTGTACCAATAAGCTCAGCCACGGTGAAACTCTCATCATATGGTATTCCCATCATGAAGGTGATGGGCATGAACACATATGAGCAAATTAACTGCAAACAGCAACAAAGAAATAATTAAATATATACCTAATTGCTTGTACCATTTTTTTATTACTAAATTATACTGCAATAATTAACTGTAAAGTAGCAAGTTTGGCTTCTGTTACCTCAAACGTGATTTCAGGATATCCAACCATACCTCCAAGCCAACTCAACGCGCTATTTATGAAGCCAAGGATAGCAAGAAATGCTATCAGATTAGCTGCAATGTTAGCAACAAGGCCTATTGACGCAGATGCACCGCTGCTAACAGCCTCCAAAATGTTCTGTTCATCTCTACAAGGATAAATAAATTGTAAAACAATTTTACAGACAAAGCAAACAACTAAATCAGTGCTGTGAAAAAAATATTTGCACCTTTATTTTGTGTGTTTTTGCTTTTGTGTCACACCTAAATGTTTTAGGTAGTCAAAAAAGATAATAAAAGCAATTCATTCTGATCAAAGACATCTCAGAATCACAATATTCTGATAGTTTTCCAGTGATGTTTACTTTATCATTAAAGTTAAAGAGGCAACTCTTGGTGGCAACAGCTTGATAACGAACCTTCTACATTATGGCCTGGTAGCATTATTCTGCCTGTGAAAGATCACACCAAAACTGGACTTTGGCTAGATCACTGTGAGAACTTCATTTATTTATTTTTTTCTGCAATTCAGTTTGGGACTTTTTGACTTCTTTTGCTCATTATCCTGCTGCACAACTCATGTTTGCTTGAGAATAAAGTGACAATCTTGTAGCAAAGAGCAGAATTTGCACTTCCATCTGATACAGTACGTTTATGACGTTTTATGATAAAAAGGGACACACCTCTTCCAAAGACTTCCACTTTTGTCTCATAAATCTACATAACATTTTCCAAAACATTCTCTTCAGGATCATCCAGATCTTTTTTCGAAAATATGAGCTGAGCTTTTGTGTGGTTTTCACCTTGGAACTCTTTGACTCATGTCATTTTCCTCACAGTCTCTTTCTTACATTTAACAATGAACAGTGACTCTAAGACAAGTAAGGTCTGTCATGTTTTAGATGTTATTCTGGCCCTACTGAATGTGAGTAACTTGAGTGAGTAATTCATGTTTCCTCTATTGAGGACAATGGCTCATTGTGACCAAATGAACCTTTACAACTCTTCACAGACTGACTGTCTTTTCTTTTTCCTCTTTCCTAGAAATTGTTCAAATGGGGCTTTTTGAGATCTATTCAGCCAGGTAATGTTGTTAGACTTACTGTCTGACGTAAGTACACAGGTCAGGCAGTAATCGGGTTTGGGTGTGGCTCAAGAATTCATGACTTAATAACAGTGATGATTACTATTTCACAACACAGTAGAATGCTTTGAAAGTGCAAACTCACCCAGCAGCCACTTTGATGTTCTTGTCTGAATTAAAATGACTCTCTTCTGTCTCAGGATAGGACAGCTTAGATATAGCCAAAGCACACGGTGCAGCCATCACAGAGGCCGATATCAACGAAGACGCATCAATCTGAAAAAGATAATGTTTGCGGATACTCAACATGTTTCACCCAGGGTTTGCTACGTTTTGCTAAATTTACAAACTTTTCTGCAGATTAATTATAATATTTCACATATACTGACATCAGCAAGTTCCAGTCTTTGATTTCTAAATATTACACATTGTCAGCATTTTCCTCATGTTCAATAAAATTTTAAAAGATAGATAGCATAAAACTTGTTCCTTCTTTACAGGACACATGTTGTTATGTTCAGAAAGTGATGGTAGGTTTGCATATGTAATGTTTACTTTGAAGTCTTTTAAATCATCTCCCAGTATGTTGCAGCAAATTTGAACACTAGAGACAAATTCCTTTTATTGTCATTGTGCAAGAAAGAAAGCACAACACAGCATCAAAACTGCTTCAATGTGGCTCAGTCTTAATACAAATTCAGCAGGCAGGAACACAGACTTCTGCTCTTTTAATTTTATTTCCACAGAAGAACTTATCTTTACAAGCCTCCTCTTGGGAGGAGAGAATAATATGTACAGCACAAAAATATTTTCTATGGTTCATGAAAGTTCTGAACTTTCATAAAACATGAAAGTTTTTGTTAACCTTTCGGCAGTTTTTTTTTTTTTTTGCACCTACTGAGCTTATTGTAATCTTTTGAAGTCAGTTTTTATCGTTGACATGTAGTAGGTCAACTACAACCCCTGCCAGCCCAGAACACTCCCAATTTGTGCACAGGGAGTTGGGAGTACTCTGCTTAAGGCAACAAAGACCAATCAAGATTATAGTGATCATAGTATGACCTTCATATTTTCTTACCATTGCCAGAATGTCAATGTCATATTATTTTGGGAATTTTAAAGGTGTATTTAAATAGTTCTTTTTCCTTCACAACGTCATGATAAAACTAATAAAATCCAATAAGGTTGAAAATCAAGAATCTGGTGTTGAAGATTTTTTCTTTTCAACTCAGGCTTGGACACAGCCTGAGTGTGTCCAAGCAACATGGCAGCAACCAAGACTCTAACGTACAATGAAGTGAAAGAGGTTTCAGCATCAGCCTCACTGTCCACAGTCAAGGGCTCTGGACGAATTATTGTGTAATGTGCACCACGACTTTTGGTGTACAAGCTGTCTTCATTTTGTTTAAATTAATTATTTGAACATGCCTTTTATGAATTTACATTTGTATATTTTCATTCACTCCCTACTTCCTTTATATTTTACTTTTTTATTACTATAACTGCTGATATCCTTTTGTATAGAAAATACATTCAAAATATCTAATGGGCAACAGATTAAAGGGATTTTTTTTCTTAAATGAGAACCGGTGGAACATTTTAATTTGATACCTTCCTGTGCCTGTAATATGCTGGCATGTGAAGAGCTTTATCTCACCCCAAATGAGATGAACGCCCCCATGACGCTGCCTGCAATAGTGGCAAAACCACCAGTCATAACAGCATGGATCTCTGATTTGGTCATGTCCTTCAAATAGGGTCGAATCAGCAGCGGAGCTTCAGTCTGATGCAAAAACATAAACAGTAATTAGGCATATTTAAAAACTTCAACTTTTTTCTACATTTGATATCATTCTTGATTTGCTTGCCAAACTAAGAATATTCCCTTTAAAGTGTTGCAAAATGATGAAAGGCATACCTGCCCAACAAATATGTTTCCTGCCACGCTTAAGGTCTCAGTGGGCGAGGTTCCCAGCGTTATCTGCATAACCCATGAGATCTGCATGAACAAAAACACATGGCTCCGAGTTACAGTACATTATAGCGCACACACAAACAGCCCGACACACACCCCCAACCCCACACACAGAGAGAGACCTACAAAAATGTGTGTGATGCTTTAAGAGACATTTTTTACCTTTAAAATGAGCCACTGCATTACACCCAGAAAGTAAAGGACAGACATAACGCTGCTGAAGAACACGACGATGGGTAAAGCCTGACAGAAAAGTCATAAACTAGTTCAGTACATTCAGAAGTTGGTACTTGAAGTTCTCATATTTTTGAGTTTTCCTACACACTCACTTGAAAGGCAAAAATGTTGTCAATCAGGTCGCCGAAAACAAACGATGACCCCTCTTTGGTGTAGTCAAGGAAAATCTGTGATCATATGGTGGACAAATGAAAGAGAGGTAAAAGAAGCAGGGGTAAATTATTTAAAATAGTTATTAACTTTATAAGAACATGAAGGGAGATGACAAGTAGTTGTTCTCTTTTATCACATGAAGTTAATTTACAGTTTTGTAGATAGTTGAAGCACATTTTAAAAAGTAATTAGGAGGCACATGTGTGCACTCATATTCTGCTGACTTAGGCCTGGACGCTCAATAAAATTGCTGAAGATAAGAGTGTATGTAGATTCACTTAGATAAATATTACAACACTAACTCTGTTTATCATACAAAGAAAGTATGTAGTAGAGAGAAACATGCTTTGAGAATAAAATAATCTCTGTCACTCAGTGGGAAAATTGTCAGAGAAATAGAAGTGCACATATAGACATATTAAAAAACTAAAAAAAAAAAAGAATACTTTTATTATTACTGATAATGTAGATATTCATATTACTTAAAACATTTTGTTTGTCTATAATATAAATTGTTCCTTTATGCACATTAACAGAAAGCTGAAGCTGAAGGCTTCAGCTTTCTATTAATGTACAACAACAAAAAATTTTATTGTTTCTATATTTTCTTTAACGGACTTATTTAATACACAAAAACAAAGTAATACCTGCACTTGTTTTCCAAGCCAATTGAAGGCTATAAGACCTGGTTGGGTTCTTATAATAAACAGTCCAATACAGAACTGCAGTCCCAGACCCCAAAACACTGGCCTCCATGAGATCTACAAAAACAAAGCTGTTATCTTTATCACTTTATTAGGGCGTATTCCTTCACTTTATACAGGGAGGCACTGCAGGTGAATCATTAAATCACAAGAGCAACCAAGCTTAGTGATATCCAAGGTCTCTGTGAAACAGAAAACGTGACTGATAGAAGCCACGAATGTTTTAAAAGAGTTGTAAAGGACTATTCATCATTGATTAGAGCCGGTGCGTGCCTAAGGAAACTCACCATTGTCCTGTGAACCGAGAAGAGGAATAGAAGCACGATAAACATGCACACACCTCCGAATGAGATAAGCTGCTCGGGACGCTTGCTTGTGTCTAAAGCGAGCCACACCACAAGCAGGACCACGACTGCTAGGATGAAAACCCTGCCAGACACAAAAGAGGAGCATGCATCAGCTGTTCAACATCTGCCATCGTTTAGGAGGCTGCTTTAACACAGAATACATTGGAATTAAAGATGTTAAAAGTATTCACCATTTTAGCCATTTCAGGTTGGATCTGAAGCATCGAACTGCGGGTTTGAAACACCGGCTGATGCTTTTCCCTTTATACTTCTTCACAAGTTCGTATGATACAGCAGCAACTGCCAGACATGTTAGGACTACGAGAGCGATGGCCCTCTGGAAATTCAGCAGACAGGCGGCAATAAAGTATGCCACATATCCTGCAGGGAAGAGTACAAAATAAGCTACTTATAATAACTGAACTAAACATAAACATGTGCATAAGTCCTTACTGCACTAGTTTTCAAAAGTTTTTTCTATAACAAGTACCACATCAGTGATTCCAAATACCACCGAATTATTAAATATTTAAAAAAAGTACAATAGCAGGACTTGGAATTATTTAGTTTGTTGTGTTAGGCAGAACCAGTTCCACCAATGATACTTTTATCACAGTCTTACCGAATAAATCTCTGCTAAATGAATAGACTTTGTTTATTACCTGCTCCGAGTATGCCCAGCCCAATGTACTTAAAGATTTTGGAGTGATCCTTGATGTAACGTTCTGTGGCATTAAATGGCTTGGAAATCTTACTGAAAGATTAAACAAATAAACAAACTAAAAATACAAGCAAGTTTCATTTTCTTTAATGCTTTCTTCAGTGATTGAAGTTTTTGTGATTTGGATGTACTGCAATTAACACTTCATGTTGAATGAGGCAATAGGAGTGCAGAAAAGCTGTGCAGATTTTTTTATACAGTTAGCCATGTGCTAAAGGTGTAAACTAGACTTCGTAGGCATAATAAACATTTACATCCAGGAGGACTCACTAATTATAAAGCAGTTTCTATTTTTGCAACACAAAACTTAAATTTCATAATCGGACAAACCTGAGGTATGATCCTAGTTTCTTTCCTGAATTTACAGGCTGACTTTTGATGCTGTTTGTGTCAGTAGTTTTCTCCTCCTAGCAAGATAAAGGCATTTTATGAAAGCAAAAGGAATGCGGTGTTACTTTCTTTGACTGATATTGAAATAAATACTTACCCAAGCTTCAAAAGCCTGGTTGTCGATGCCATTTTCAGGGTTTTGGCTTAGATTTTTAAGCTTGACACTGTTTTCGTCCACTGAAAAAAAGAATCTTTGTTTACTTCTACCCAGCAGCCGGTGTGAAAAGCAGCTTCAACTTGAACACACACAAATGCTTTGTTTTAGGCTGAGCCTCTGTGAACTCTACAAGATAAAGCAGTTTCAAAATAAAGCCTACAAAGTCCTTAGGGTTATCATACAACCCAAAAAAGCCAGGTGAAAATACTTCGAAATACATAGTTTAATTCAAAGAAATGCAGAGCTAATGGCTTACTTATTCTGTGTGCTCCCAATCCGAGCTGTCAAATACTGATCTGTAAAACACACCTCCAGGAAATATACTCTGCCCTGGATGTATGCTATCATTAATTAACAGACATGATTTCTTTTCTCCTTTTTTTTACTGCTTTTTTAGGAGGTCCAAGTCAGAGGTTGGAATCAGCGTCACTTAGAGAAAATGACAGAATGGAGCTTACAAAGCAACACATGATTACACATCATGCTGACAGTGTTTTTAACTTGCCAAATTGCTAAAACAACAAATGATAAGATGAAAAGTAAATGATGAATCATGGAAAGTTGTTATTTGTTGGTTGATTAGTTTTGAAGGAGTAGTTTGAAGGGATACACCCAAGACACACTATTGACTGTAAAGACTTTTTGGGTGATAAAAAGAGTATAAATGCCATTAGGTTCTTAAAAAAAACTATTGAAATTTTATTACCTGGAATACAACATAAGAAACATTTACTTGCCTATTTTTAGGAAATGTCAGAAGATTATTGGAAGTATGCTGCCTGTGATTCAAGTGTATCTGCACTCTATAACAAAACCATACATAATAAGGTAAACAGGTAAAAATTGAAAAAACTGGAATGAAATGACTGAAACAATAATTAGCAACAATACTTGTCTGCTGACTTGAATAAATTGCAGCAGTCTGTAACAAACCTTCAGCATGCTTTAATTTTTTTCATATGTTAACAATCATAAACTTCAGTGTATTTTATTATGAGTTTTTGTAGTCATTCAAAAATAATACAAGTCTGTGACGTGGATGGAAGGTACTCCCAAAGTAAAAATCTGAAAGGTGTGGCATGCATTTGTATTGAGCCTCTTTTACACTTTATTCTACAGTTGTTTTATTTCGCCTACTTATAAAATAATGTAGTGGTAATTTTACTTCAGTACTTCAGAGATTTGATTGATTGATGGAAAACTAACTTGAGCACACCATGCCCCATGTGAAACATGGTAGTGGCAGCATCTTGCTGTGGATGTTTTTTCTTAGTGAGAGGGAAACAGAAAATGGATGGAACTAAACAAACGCTAAGCTTGATGAGGAACACATATTATAGACTTGAGACTGGGATAGATATTCATCCACCAGCAGGACAACAACTCTAAACATGCAGCCAGTGCTACAATGTAATGGTTGATCAATGCAGTGGTTCCCAAAGTGTGGGGCGCGCCCCCTAAGGGGAACGCAGTGCCATTGCAGAGGGGGCGTGGGAAGCGGTATGGATGAATGAAAAAAAAAAGCATTTACACAAAAGTGTTTCACTATAAAGATGGTTTGTAGTGTGTTTTGTTGCAACCTAAAGTGTGAAATAAACTTCAGTGGAGTTTGAAAACAAAATATGTGTATAGGTTTATGTCTGGTTGAACGATGCGTTCTTTTTTTTCCAGTTGATTCTTTTTTTTCTTTTTTCTGGGGGGCGGGGGGGGGGGATCTTTGGGAACCACTGGATCGATGCATATTTTTGTGTTAGAATGACCTCAACCAAAATCTGACTGAGAGTTTTTAAGGTAAAGATGGATGTTTACTGACATCCTGTGTTCAATCCGACTGAGCTTGAGCTATTTTGGAAAAGAATGTCAGCCTTTAGAAGAACAAAGCCAGTAAAGACATACCTTAAAGAATTCACAGCAGTGATTAAAGTAGCAAGACTATTGCAACAAGGATCTGAATACAACTTCACACCACGCTTTTCAGATTGTTATTCTCTGTAAATTTTGCAGAACAATTTTGGTCAAAAAATAAATAAATAAAAGTTACAAAAACATTCCTTCCACTTGACAATTCAGTGCTACTTTTTGTAGGTCCATCACATAAAAACACAGTAAAGGTTTGTAGCTGTTAATTAGCAAAATAAATAAAATTTAAAAAAGTTCAACATGTGTGAACATTTTTTCAAGGTAGTGTAGCTGTTTATTGTTTCTAAACTGTTCTAAAACATTATTACGCCACATAAAATTCTGTTTTGTTGCAAAATGCAGCTATACCATGGTTCATAACACTCAATGTGGGCACATGCCTGTCTGGAAGAATATATGAAATGATTGTCGATGCTTAGAAAGTGCCACTTAGCTGTGTCTGATTAATATTTGGAGAGCCTTTGAAATGCTTAAACCTATTACATGAGCTTAATGATCCGTTAAAGGTTTCAGCAACAGAACCATTAAACTCAGATCCAGTAACTTTAAATAATCTTTTTCATTATTTCTGCTAAATTATGTAGCTACAAACAATTTGAAACTATAAATACTCAAGTCAATGATCTGCTGAGCACTGGACACAGAAAGAGATGAGACACTAAACCAAATAAGACAAAACTACGATAGTACTTTACTATTAATTACTTTATTTGTAATATAGGCCTAATGTCATAAAAAAGTGGCTACACTGCTTTTGCAAGCAGTGTATTTTTCCCATAGTGTGTATCTTGTTTCGTCTGATTCCAAGGAATTAGACTTGTTGTGGTGTTTCTGCTCTAACCACTGTGACTAGCGGGAAGGAGAACACGTTGTTAATCATTCCCTCAGTTATGTCTTGCAGGTTTTGTCTTACCGGTACCTTGGTCAAAATGCAAAGATTTCTCAAGTCAGTTAAATTCAAGAATAAAAAAAGGCATTCTGCTATATTAAACCATTATCCATTAATCTTGGATCGTCTTCTTGGATTGTGAAGGTAACAGACAGATATCCCTGTTGTTATAGTTCAAACTGAGGGATCCTAAGGTATAATATAAAAGGTGATATTGAGTTCCTTCAGGGAGTTCTAGAGTTGCTCCTGGGTCTTTTTAAATTTTACTTATTGTTACATAACATCGATTAAGAAGAATTTATAAATGTACATTGGCAAGGAGTTAATAACATTATGATGCTGCATGTCTAGTTGTTATTTACAAAGTCATTATTAGTATTAATATTATCAGTAGATTATCTTGTCTTGTTATTAGTTAGTTTGCAACTATTTTGTATATGTAATATAATTTATTTGTTGACTCTTTAGTACAGTATATTGAACAGGCACACTAACATTATAACTTGGTTTCAATTACAAATTTTTGATAATTATTGAGTTGGTAAGTAATATATTTCATTTAATTTAGATAAAGGGCAGGACTAAATAAGTGTTCACTTCTTCCTACTCCTCTTCAAACAGAAAAGCAGTGGTAAACTAATTATTTTGTTCTTGGTTATGCATACACATGTTTCCTCTGTCCTATGCTTGTTTCAAATCAAGCATTAAGTCCAACCACACTGCTTAGGAAACTGATTTCAGCCATTTGTTTCCAAGTTCTAATTTCAGTCATAATCACTATATATTTGTTGAGTATAGGTGAGGGTGGGAAATTAAACATAAACATAAATTAATAGCTTAGCTTTGTGACAGAACTCTTTCATCATCAACACAGATCAGAGCAGCAATAACAATATGGCAGACAAAGCCTCAGTCTGTCTAATTCATTTCCAAGTCCATCTCTTAAAGAAGATGCAGCTACTAAAACACTACTGTTTTAAGGAGAGACTCATTCACAACCTGAAGGGTCCACCTTTTTCCCCCCAAGTATTCTGCTTGTTACTGAAGGAATACATTTCTGATGAAATAATCCTTCTTATAGAAATGCATAGTAAAGCCTTAAAAAAGGGGGAAAGTCACATGCTTAATGTGTAAAACACAAATTTTAGTCAATCGTCATGTTGTATTTGAAAGCTTCCTTTGGTAAGAAATGGGCAGCCATTCAGAGTCACCTGACGGTTGTTTGTATCCAGGTTTGAAATTTATTTACGCTTACCTACCTAATATTCGAGAACTACTATTGTGTGTTTCAGCGCTTGAGGGGAAGGAAGAAGGTCATTGATTTCCCAGCCAACTCTTCTCCTTCATTGTGGCAGCAGGTTTCTCGTTTTGCCTGTAAGACAGCGATGAGGGTTTGAATCACCCAAGACGGAAAAAGGAAAACCAAGTTGACGTTAGCAGCGTTTAGCATAGCTTAGCTACAATACCCTACAGCAGTATGAACTTTGTACTATATTTAAGTTGCTATATAACAGCATTCTAGATCGTTGGGCACACGAGTATCAAATGGTAAGCGTGATTTTTATAAATAAGTAAAGTATTTAATTGCTTAGCTTAAATGTTTTCGCTTTAGCATGTTGTTGTTGGCTAGCTTGCCTGGCTCCGATACATTTTAGCTAGGTACTATGTTAGCCAACTCACTTCGCAGCCTATGCATTTTTGCCCCAATCTTGCTGTTATTTTTTAATGCTTTCGGAATGTATTTTGCGCTAATGCATCTTACATTTAAAAGATAACTTACCTAGACGTTTTGGCTTTGTAGCTAATGCTAATATTAGCAATGGAGTTGTTTTTAACCTTTAAAACAAGTTGTATTTTTGGAGTGTTGTAAGCTGAAACCATTGTGAAAATGGAATGAGTCTTGGATTGTAATTTAGTGCAAATTTTGTATGTCTTCCATAGGTTTATGAGAATGCAGAGACATGGGTGACATGAAAACCCCAGATTTTGATGACCTTCTGGCAGCCTTTGACATCCCAGATGCCACTGGACTGGATTCTAAAGAAGCCATCCAGGAAAGCCACGAGGAGATAGATAATCAACTAAAACACTCAGCAATCTGTCTGGATGACAGCTTACTCAGTAACCCAGCTGCCACAACAGCAGATATTCCTCTTGTTAGTGTTATAGTGAAAAATACAAGTCGACAAGAGTCACTTGAAGGTTTCAGTGACAGGGTTCATTCAGCTCCAGCGTTGCAGAATGGATTCAAGGGACAGGAGGCCTGCGTTAAGCCTGTAGAACCATCCAGCACAAGTTTTTCTAATTCATTTCAGGCTGATTTGAATGGCGAGGGTTCAACAGAACTTCCTGGAGAAATTCCCCTTCAGCAGAAACTTGATGAAACAGCAGTATTTTCTCCATCGCTTTCCCATTTTAGTCCCCCCTACAGTCCTCAGACAGAGGCATTGTATAGCAAAAACCAAAAGGTTTCAAAACAAGAGGGGCCTTGTTGTCTAGAAGCTCGGGTTTTGGTGGAACCTTTAGTTCCAGACAGGGAACAAAAATTAGGTATTTTTTTGTTCGATGCATCTCCCAAAAACACTAAAGAGAGCACACCAGAAAATGGCAGAAGCAACGATCATCCCTCTGATAGCAATATCAGAGGTGAAACAGAGAAAACCACTAGAGCATGTTGTCCATTTACCTCTTTAAGCAGTGAGCAGAACTTTAAAGAGTCAGAATCCCAAAACACAGAGGATGTTACCAACTCTTATTCATCTGCCAAATTTCAGACATCTAAATTGCCCTTGTCTAGTGATGCTCCAATTGCTCCAAAAACTATAAAGGATCCCATTGAGGAAACTGATCCCACAGAATCATCAGCATCGCACAGCGATGGCGTTAAAGCTAATAACATGGCACCCATATCCCCAAGAAGCCCCAGGAGTCCGAATGAAGTAGTGAAACGGTTAATGAAACCCTCTGATAGCCCTGTAAGCCTCTGTAGTGACAGTAGCGGTAAAACATCCCCTGCAGTGGCATCTGTTTCATCCCCAGCCATACCCAGGGTCAGAATTAAGACTATTAAAACCACTTCTGGTCAGATCAAACGCACAGTGACCAGTGTGCTGCCGGACTCCGAAACAGACGAGATTCATTCTGCCTATGAATCTTCGCCATCGCAGAGTATGATCAGTGAAGATTCCTACTGCAACGTGTCCCCTCGTCAATCTCAAGCTGTTGATTGCAGTCCTGGGAGTAACCCAGCATGCACGTCTTCACCCAAAATGCCCAGAAGGTCTGAGGAAAACTCGAGAGGTTTTAGGACAGGGTTACAAAGGGGTAGTCGCGCTGTCCAACGATCTGTTGCACACGATGTGCAGAAACCAAAGAGAGTTTCATCTACGACAGGTCACACATCAAACACAAACTTCCTTCCAAAAGCAATGCACTTAGCAAGTCTAAATTTGGTCCCTCACAGCGTTGCTGCTTCAGTTGCTGCCCGGCCCTCGTCCCATCAACAAAGTCAACACATTCTTTCCTCCTCAGTTTGCAGCACTGTCCCTCTGGTGCATCAAGTCAAAACAGCCACGCCTTTCCCCCGTTCATCTGCCCCGAACACAGCTGCAGGAACCCTGAACAGGCTTTTGACAAGTGCCAACCCAGTGCCTGTATACGTGCCTAACCTGAGCCCCCCTCCAGAGTGCAACATCAAGCTTCCGCCTCACGGATATTGCTGCCTCGAGTGCGGGGATTCGTTTGGCGTCGAGAGGAGTCTGGCATTTCATTACAACAGGAGGAGTGTCCAGATCGAAGTAGGATGTACACACTGCGCAAAGACCCTGGTTTTCTTTAACAAGTGCGCCCTGTTGGCACATGCACGGGAGCACAAAAGCAACGGCAGCGTGATGCAGTGCACGCAGCTCCATCTGAAACCTATATCAGAGGAGCAGATGTTTGTACCTCTGAGCTCTGAGTCGGCGAACATGGGCCCATACCCCTCGACATTAGTTTCACCAGTCAGTGAACCCGTCATGCCCTTATACCCAGACAGTGTGATTCGCAACAGGTTCCGTTGTCTGGAGTGCAACAAGCAGTTGCCAGACTACAAAGCGCTTGCAGGTCATTACCAGAAGATGTCAGAAGATGTGGAAGGGTTGGTGAGTAAATGGGGTGGAAAATGTACTTTGCATCTTTGTTAGTGTGGATTAAATCAAGAAAAAAGGAAACAATAATGTGATCAAGTTTTGAAGGCAGAACTAGATTGTAAAGGCTTTAGCTCTAGATGTTCAAATACAGCGCCAACCTGCTTAGTACAATGGAGTCATTCATCTATGGAAGGCATGAGTCAGAGTGAAACCTTCCCTTGTGATGGCCTTGAGTAAAAATACTAAAATTTGATGATATAAAAAATGTTAATGCAAAAAATTAAAACAAAATGTACAGTATAATATGATGTAAGTGCTTATATTTAAAACTGAAGCAATTATTCCTGCTGCGGACAGTTTATTTACCATTTATTTATTATCTTGATGTAAACTCAGACAAAGATTAATATTTAGATTAACAGTAGCTTTGAACTAACCTTTTTTATGGCACATTTTATGTGCCATAAAAAAGGCACATAAAAAGAGTAAAAATGCTCTTTTTACCATTTTGTTACACAAGTATAACAAATTCACTTTAATTAATCGGGCCATCTGTTTGGTTACAGCCTGCAATTAGCAGCTTAAGTGATATATTGCTCATCCCTTGCTAATAGTAGCAATTATAAAAAACCATCAGCTTAATAAGGATGTTGCCCATTTAGTCAATAGTTTCCAGGACCAGCAATATTTTCTGAAGAATTTCTGTTTATTGTAAGTGTGGGGAAAGAATAATAGTTTTTTTTTTCAGACAGCTAACCAGCTGTATGTAGCTGCTTTTGGGAAGCAATATTATGGCACTTCTCTGCTTTGTACAAAACTCCAGGCAGTCATTAAAACTGTATCTTTTTCAAACTTTGACAGACCTTGATTGCGGTACTCAGTTTTTTCATATTCTGTGGTGATAGTCGGCATTTAAAGACATTTTGTGGTTAAGCTGCATCACAGACAGGAGTTATGTGTATGTTCAGCTCCTGTAATTGGAAAAAAAAGTAAATCACAAACTTATTCCATAACGTTGAAGTATTTATTCTTTATGTTTACATTTTGAATACATTTTATGCTCTTTTTCCCTGTCTTTTATTACAACAGATTTGTAAAGTTTGCTCAATGTTGTTGCCAAACAAGTGCAGCTTCAGAACTCACCAGCGCCTCCATGCCCACAAGTCCCCCTACTGCTGTCCTGAGTGCGGCGCCCTGAGTCGATCTGCTGACATCCAGAAGCATGTCAAGGAGAACTGTCTGCATTATGCTCGCAAATCTTGGTACAAGTAAGTAGGCTAAAGAAACAGTAGTTTTTAAAATTCACAGTAAGGTGTTATAATAGTGTTTCTTAATATATTTTCTTCCAGATGTCTTCACTGTGACATGGTTTTCAGAACCCTTTTAGGACAAAAGACTCACGTTGAGGAGAAACACTGCGAGGTCTTGTACAAGTGTTCAGTCTGTCCAGTTGCCTTCAAGACCTCGGACGGCTGTGAAGTACATTTAAAAAATAAACATAAATCTAGCAAGCAAACCCCTCAGTAAGTTAACTGCAAATGGTCTCACAGTTCTAAGTTGCACTTTTCATTTTAAGAGTTATCAACACGTTTATTCTTTTGTAATTTTTGCAGGTTGGTATTTAAGTGTTCCTGCAAGGCACTTTTCAATAAAAAGCACAACTTTTTTCAACATTTTCATGAAAACGCCAACAAGCGAGTTACATGTGTGTTTAAGTGTCCAGAATGCAACTCTGTGTTTCCACAAAAGCGGCTGTTGATGCAGCACTTCAAGGTTGGTTCCAAATATATTGCTTATTATTGTTTTGAATTTGCAATCATTTTTCCTTTATATAATTGGGGGTTTTTTAACTTCCAAAAATTTTGTATCTTTTTAATATTGTAAGTTGTACTAAGGAGTGAGAAATTTGATCACAAGTTGCAGGTGTTTTGTCTTGTTACACTACTGATTTTATTCAAACAAGCATTTTGTGACAATTTTCTTTTAGCTTAATTCATTATAAAGTATAAGGTGTGTCTTTAACTATAATGAGTGCTTTCCTCTGTATGTTTGTCATCTGACAGACCGTGCATGTAGGAAATATGACGGCAGAGGCAGAAAAGGACAGTAAAGAAAAAGAAGGGCTGGATTGCTTCCCAGAGTCTCATTCTGTCCAGGAGGAGAAGAGTCACATCACTCGTAAAAACACACACAGTCCAAGGAAGAAGTCAGACCAGGACGCCAAATCTCGCGTTAAGCCTCGGGGGTGGACATGCAGCGAGTGTATACAGTGCTTTGGCGAAAGAGAGTCCTACATTTCTCACATGAAGATTAACCATGGAAAGGTAAATGTTTGACTCCAAACCTGTCAAAAAATTTCAAAATTAATAACAAATGTTACCAACGGCAATTGAAAATGAAAAAGTATGATGTGATCTACTTGCTCAGTGATGTATTACTCTGACCTCCATAAAGCTGGAGAAAAGCTATATTTCGTCCACTTTCTCTGGCAACTCGCAAAATAACTGACTTAAGAGCATTCAGGAAAAGATAAATGTACAACAAACCAGATTTTTATTATACTTGTATTGTTAGAGTGCTCAATGAAGTCCAAGTTTTTGGCATATTTAGGTTTCTTAATGTGATTGAGTGGGTGCAGTTTTACAAGCTTGTCTCATTGGAACTACGTTTGATGTTTTTACCTCAGTCAATGAAGAAATATCCTTGTCGCCACTGTGAGCTGTCGTTCAACGCAGCCACCAGTCTGAGGAGACACATTCGCAGTGAACATGATGGTAAAAGAAGAATTTATTCTTGTTGGTAAGTTTAAACAACCTCAAAGTTTAAATTAATCTCGTCTGATTTATTTATTTATTTTTTTTGGCTTTTAAAAAATTCACAGTAGTATTTTCACCTTTGACCATATTCCATAGGTACTGCACAGATCCAAAGACAACCTTCACAACAAGTGTGATGTTGAAGAACCACATAAGTCTTATGCATGGAATTAAAAACCCTGATCTCAGGCAGATGCCCAAAACATCCATCAAAGAGTTCAAAAGCCCTTCAGGGAAGGTGGGTACAGATGAATAGATAGATAAATAATCAAGCATATTCTAATACCAGACAAAGATGAACCGAGTAAGTAGCAAAGGCTACTTTCAAATTATGATTTCCATCATTGTTTTTTATCGCTCTAAAAACATAATTTGAAAACAGCTTTTTGTACTCACTCTTATCTTCTTCTGTTATTGCAATTTTATGATTTGAAACTTTTCTGTGAGATGAAAAAAAAAAGCCAAAACAAGAAATTTGTAGAGGGCCAAACACTTTTTAACAGCAGTATGTTTTATTTGTAAAAACAACAAAAAAAGAGTGCAGACCATTGTTAAAATGTAACAGATTGTAGTAATCACAGGTTTAACCGGTTGTTTTATGATTTATTTCAGGGGATAATATCAGCGTCGCCAGTCAGGCGCAGGCAGGTTGACACCCCTGATCGCAGTGATCTTGACGCTCCATCAGCTAAACGTCTTAAAACTCAGTTCCGCTGTTCAAAGTGCGGTTTCATCACGGACAACAGTACCGAGTTCCAGCAGCATATACCTCAGCATAAAACAGATCAAAACACTCCTCAGTGCCTTCACTGTGGTCTGTGTTTCACATCTGTGGTTTCTCTTAATAGACATCTTTTTATTGTGCACAAAGTCAAAGATCCCAAGGAAGATGAAGAAGAGGAGGAGATGAGAGATGTTGGTCGGTCGGTTGGATCAGCCTCGACTGCTCATGTGAATGACTTTAAACCCTCGCTGGATGAGGAGCCAGAAAACCCTCCCTACACCAACACTTCAGACTTTCATTTAAAATTAAAAACTCTTTCCTAGACAGATTCAGCTTCTCCCCAGTAGTGAAGGTTACATCTGTCCCAGAAAAAGCTGCATTTGTTTGTCCTTTTTTTTTTTTTTTATGGTGTCGAGCCAAATTTGTGCTTCAACGTCAGCTTGACGCAAAACCTTACGCTGTGTGGCTCCCCTTTAGTTTGACTTGCACCTGTCCAGAAAATAACTCCACATCATAGCAACACATACTAACAGCTGCTATTGGCCCAGGTGGTGTGTGTTTACATGGATCGCCGATTTGCTCACAATTAACCCCCATGTGGATCAAGAGCATAAAATGTAACGGCCTGTAACTGAATCTGTTTGCTCACCGGTTTGGCCGTGTTTATTTTGAGCTTCCAGCAGCTCTACCAGTCTGTGCAAGTATTCTTTTGCACATTGTCTTCTAATTTTTTTATCTTTGTTTTGTGTTGCATTCAGTAGTGACTATAATCAACATTCAGTGGCTTGCAGTTTCCTCAAAGACTCGACTACATTCAAAATATCTTCTTTCTGAAATCTAAAGTACAGATTGAGGTGTAACTTGGTTTTTGTATATCTGCATGCCTTTCTGTGTTCAGGTTGCACTTTTGGGGTAGTTCACATCCTTCATATTATCCCCAAAAAATGAAGGTTAAGTTAATTAGTAACTAAATTGACCCTGTATGCACATTCACGATTTACCAATTGAATGTGCATGTGTGTGTTTTTTAAGTTGAACCTGTAATGGACAGCCTTGTCCATTTGTCCGCTTGAATTCTTGTCCCATGAAAGTAGAAAATACTCCATGCTTTATATATTGATTTGATGCTGCAGCATACATTTGGCTCATAAGACTTTAGGTATTTCAATGGATGGGGTACAAAGCTTTGGGGCCTTTTTCATGTTTGTAATTTTAAAAGTGTGCAGTATATTTAAGCAAATCCATATTTTTATTTGTATTTTTTTATAAAGAACAGTATTGTCATTATTCACTAAAGTAAATTTACTTTGCATGTTAGAAATATGTTAATCTTACTTTTCACATAAAACAGCGCGCATCTTTACTTTTAAATGTGTTTTTAAAAGCCCATCTCATTAAGATGCTCAGGAATATCTGTTCAAAAGTCAAGTCTCTATGGTTTTCACAAATGCAATAGCTGGTAATGTGATAAGCTAAAATTTAGTTTTGAACGCCACAAACAAGTAGGATTATTGTTGATTTATTGTAACATAAAACATTTGAATTTAGCTGTGCTTTAATTGTAGTAGTCGCACCATTCTGGTAACTACAAAAAGAAAGAAGAACAGAACACTTTTAAGACCATAGACAAATATAAACAAAAGGCTATTAATGTTGAGTTTTGCTTTTTGTGTTAAAATTCCTAAAGGTAAAAAAAAAAATCTGTATCATCCGGATGGTAGTGGGCACGAAAAGCTTGATTGGTGCATCTCAGTTTTAAAATGCTCATGTCTTTATGTTAATGGTTAAATATGTGTTGGTCATCCCAAATTTGACTTTTCTTTTGTGTGTCGTGTGTGAGGAGGAGACATTGGGGTATTACAGTTTTGCTGCAGCACTATTGAAAATACCTCAAATCACCAGAAGTGTATCTTTTCAGCAAGTTAATGTCAGTGTTTGTTTCAAATCAGGGTACAAAGATTTGGATAATCCAGAGAAGATGTGAGTGTGAGATTTGGTGTTACATCTAAGATACTGTTTTCAAAATCCCAACCTGTGGACGCAATCGAATGCGGAATTATGTCAGGAGAAAACTAACTTGTGGATCTGTGATCATGAAGGATGTTTGTTGTCTGCAGGTTCTGATTTGTTCAGCAGTACTTCCTGTTTTGTGTTGTCCATGTGACGGTTCCTACCTCCACTATAAATGGCAGTGATTGTTAAATGATCCGAGGCTTTGGCAGGTTGAAGTTAATCTCAGTGCAATGTAAGCAATTATATTTTTAGAACTTGTATTCTCCCATGTTAATAAATTTTATAAATTCTTTTGGGAATATTTAGGTTTAACGGTCATATTGACTTGATAAGCAAGTGAACTTTTCTATTAAAGTGCTCGAAATCACACTACAGCAGTTTATCTGCTTGTAGGTGGGAAGGGTTAACTGTTCACAACTTAGCTTTTTATAACATTCAGTAAAACACATTTGTACTTTTGATACAGTGTAGAAAGCGGACTTGTACAGAGAAAAAGAAATGTGTACATACAGTGATGAATGAAACCTGGATTCACAGCATCCTCTAAGCCATTACATCTGTTCAGCATGCAGTGGCCTACATGCCTTGCTGTTATGTTTACATGAAGTATTTACAAATAAACAGGTGCATTTAATGAAACATCTGCTCCGTCTTGTTTTTGCAGCATTAAACATTTGTATTTGGGTGACGCTGGCATTTAAAAGTGGCAGGTCACACTTCACACAAGTCACCTAAATGAGCAGTGTCCAGCCAATAAGCAGCAACCACCAGAGGATGACCTCATGCTTTCAGAAAATCAAGCCCACCCCGTCTTGGTATAAAAAGCTCTTCTCGTATTTGGAGAGCTGCAAATATTTTTAATTAGTTAAGATAGCAAAGGGAGAAGCAGGATGACAACAATCTGTAGAGGGGGATTTTTGTCTTCTTTCATCCTTATTTCATACATCGCGATGACAACCTCAGTGATGCTTGATTTAACCGAACTGAAAAACAAAGTTTCCCAGCTCAAGGTGAATCCCAGAGGAAATCTTTGGGCAACAGGTAAGAACATTTTAAACTGCTGAAAATTTTAATATTGTCTCAATAGAGGCAGTTTTAATTGGGAGTCTGCATTTTTATTATTATTATTATTATTATTATTATTATTCATTATAGGTCATTTCATGGGCAAGAAAAGTGTGGATAGCTCCTTACTGGAAACTGTCTTCGAGAATATTGACGCTCCATCTGAAGACAGAGATATGAGTCCTGTGGCCAGAGTGGAAGATGTGCAGGCACTGATCACCAAGATGTTGAGGGCCGCTCAGCAAACAAGAAAACAGACACTGAAAATGTTAGTCTAACTTTATCATATTACTGTTTACTGTTAATTCATTGTATCATTTAAATTACTGTAAGTTTTTTTGATTGGAAATATATTTGTTACTGCTACTACTTATCATCAGTACTATCCTTTTCACTATGTTATGTTGTTTTTTTTGGTAATGCTTTTATAGTATTATTTTGCATAATTCTTAAATTATAATTAAATTGATTATAATTAAATTAATTTGATTATGATCAAATTATTTTATTCAATTATAATTTAATTAGAAAATTATTCTATAATTATTTAGTACTTTTTTCACATCTAAGGGTTACAATTACTAGTGTTATTTTACTGTTTTTACAGTAATTTCCTGTGAATATTTTTATTACCACTATTATATTGTTGTTTTGGCTATTTTATTATAAGTAATATTTAACATGAAGTTATATCTTACTAATATTTTCATCTTATTTGCTATTATTACAATTACTACACTGTCTCACAGTATATATATATATATTTTTGTTTTAATATAGAGAAAGAGGAGATCCAGCTTGAAGAAACCAACTTCTTACCTGTAACAATACGAGCACCAACTGATGAAGATCAGAGATCTATTATTTTTGTCAAGTAAAAAAAAGACTGTAATTTAAGGAAGGTGTTTTATTCTTGTGATATTTATTGCATTCCATTCGTCTTTGTGTTTGTTATTCAAAATATACATGTTCCCTTCTTAACATGCTGTATATTTCTGTTTCAATAAAAAGAGCAACGAAGTTATACGTAGTGTGTGTTTTATTAATGTATTTTTAATAATGGATAGCTTTGGGTGTTCTGGCGCCCCCTTTCGGTGTGTCTGTTTATCATATCCGGGTGACAGAGCTGAGCATCAACGTGCTGGTCCCCATGTTACTAAACTAAACAGCAGCAGTTATGCCTCTAATAGTAATGTGCGGATACCCATCTAGTGGTAAAACACGGAGGGCAGAAGAACTGAAGGCGCATTTTGAAGAGAGCACCGACCGACAGGTTCACATTGTTGGAGACCGAGCTCTGGGCGTTGATAGAAACAGTGTTTATGCAGGCAAGTTCGGCTAGCTTCGTACCCATTCACTATTGTTCGGTGCTATTCGCTTTCTCCGAACTTTCCGACCCGCTGACAAATCGTCTTAAAAGTTATTAGCGCCATACTTTGGCTTTATCCCGCTCTGTTAAATTGTTTGCGACCCGGGCATGTTTTATTCGAGTACCAGGATACCGTGGCATGTAAACACTTGATCCGGGTTTTTAAATATAATCACGTTTCAGCTGGTGGGAAATTAGCGAAACACGTGATCTGAAACCTGGTTCATTCATGCAGACATGGGTGTGTTACTATTTTTTGACCTGGCTCCCCTGTGCTAATAAAACCAATAACCTTTAATCCTTTATCTTTACTATAAAAGTTCAAATATGTATAGCACAAACCATGTCAGAAATCATATTTCTGACATATAACATTTTATTTCACACATTACAGCTTCTGTAATGTTTTTTTTTATTATTTTTTTTTTTTTTACATTGAGCTAATTTAAAAATATTTTCAATGTTTGATCCTAAGTCAGATTCACAAATGGATTTATTAGTAATATTTTAAGTGCATAAAGAAAATAGAACATTTGTTCAAGGTGCAACAAAGACATAAGTTATATGTTTTTATATGGTGCTAATGCAGCCCCCTTTCTAATGCCATTTTGGGCAGTTGCCCCTATGGTTTACATCAAAAATGGCCAATCCTGAAGACTTCTTGTACAGCTACTTTGACTACTAAAAATAACAAAAAAAAACCATAATGTAATAAAACACAATAATGAATATATGTGTTACCCATGGTTAACTTGACGGAGCATTGAAATTGGATGGTTAGTGTTTAAATCTGTGGTTTTGTTGCAGATTCCCAAAAAGAGAAGGATACAAGAGCATCTCAAAAAGCTGAAGTAGAGAGGTAGGTTTACCCTCCCCTCTCTTCCACCACATGAAGGATGTGACAAGACCTTCCTTAAAATTTGCCTTTAATTACACATTATCTTTGTTCTTTTTTAGGAAGGTCAATAAGGACAACATTGTAATTTTAGACTCATTGAATTACATAAAAGGTATATATCAAGAGTTGCGCTAGTTGTGCGAATTCTCATTTTAGGCATTGTGATGTAACCTATTAAGATATCTCACAGGTTACCGCTACGAATTGTTCTGCCTGACTAAGCATGCGCAGACACCACACTGCCTGGTAAGAATGCGGGTGGGGAAAAAAAACCTATGGATTATAATGACAAACGTCGGTTAAACTAATATTGGGGTTCATTTGATGAAGGTGCACTGCTTGACATCAGGTGAAGATAGCTCATTGTGGAACAAAAACAGAGAAGCTGCAGACCAATACAGCCAGGACATGTGAGTAAGAAGTTTCTACACAATGAATTAATAACAGTGATGATTAATTTGTCACATTAAATTGTCATTTTCTTTGTGTTTTGGGTTTATTTTTAGCTTTGACGCACTAGTTCAGAGGTTTGAAGCACCAGACTCCAGGAACAGATGGGACAGTCCTCTCTTCACTGTCCTCAAAGACGACATTCTTCCTCTTGAAGCCATTTCTGATGCGCTTTTTAAGAGAAAAGCCCCCCCACCTAATCAGTCCACCCAGAGCGTAAGGAAATTCACAAAAGCCATATTGTTTGATGTGATGTGTGTAATCCTTCTGACAGTAACAAAGTGAATTTCTTCTTTTCTTCTTTGTTACCACAGCAACCCCTCTCCTCAACAAACTTCCTGTATGAGTTAGACAAAATCACACAGGATGTTTTAATGGTACGTCCTCCTTTATATTTCTGTGAAAAAAATTTTTCAATGGGTCTGACGTTCTACCAGTTTGAGATTGACTCATAATTTAGGAAATATGTTTAAAGCCAGTCTTAAAGACTCAAGCAGACTTGTAAATGTGACAGATTATCATTTCCTGTGTTTCAGACCTAGCTAGCTGATAAAATCAACATGTTGCCTGAAAGTAATTATCTTTATAAAGCACCAAACAGAATTAATACACTATTATTTCTCTATCTTTGGATGAGCTCTTTTTGTTTACTAATTTCTGTTATTTTTAAATAATTAAAAAAAATGCCTCAAAAACAACAAATTTTTTTAATATTCAATCATCATTCAATCATTGTTAGATATGACCATCATGTCTATTTTCTACCCACTGCGTTTTTTTATTGAGGCAATGAAAATCTTTCAGGCTATTTTTAACGCCCAGAAAACAAGTGTTCCTGGAGACCTTATCTCAGTTCCAGGAGCTACAGAAAAGATATCCTTTATGTTTCGACCCAAGGGTGATATTTGTTTTTCTGTCTGCTGTGACGTCACAGTTCCAGGTAAGTTTAATTGCACAACATTGGTGGGTTCATTCATTATTCTCGCCTGATGAAGGAAGTCACATTTGCTTACAGATGGGAGGCAAAGGCCTCATCATCAAAGACCCCATAAACACTCCTGAACTGAAGGCAGAGCAGAAAGCCAAGGTAAAGGTCTCATCTGTAATAAAATGCTGAGAGACGTGATTGGTAGAAAGCAACCAAGGCTCCCGGTGGCTTCCTTGTGACATTCCTTCTCGGAAGCAAACACTTTGATTATCTTTTCACCTTTGAACATGTCCGTCTGAGCAGGAGCTGATTTAAAAGCTCTGTGTTGGTCTGCCTGCAGTGATAGGTGCATAATTAAGTTCCACATTACGTCAGTAACATTTTTGCTGTGTGGTTGTGTAGCTTTCATGTAGGTGCTTTAGAAACACAAACTTTCTTTTATGTCCTTAACCCATAAATGAAACGTGGAGCTGACCAGGACTGTCAACATGGCAGAGCTGAGGAAACTACGCCGCCAGTTCATCAGTTACAGCAAGATGCACCCGACGGAGAAAACAGGGCAGATTGCCAACATGTTTGTTCAGTATTTAAATAAGGGTCTTCATTAAATTAAATTAAAGAACTGGATGGGTTTTTTCTGCTTCTTGACAAATACATATGTTTAAATGTATTGCTATATCATCTTTTATCTTGTTTTTTTTATTATTAAGTCAGAAATTGATTTGAGTTCTTCTGTTTATTCAATAAAAGTGCAAAATTTAGCTATAAAGGCTAATTATCTGCTGTCCCTAGGTGATTGTAGAGGCTGGGGGGTAAATACTTCACATACATAATTGATATAATTTGATTATGAAAGCATAAAACAAGTATGAGGGGTGCCTCATGACATGAGGCTATTTAGATAGCCACTGAACCTTGTTATGCTTGTTTTATGTTTGATTTTTAGTTTGAAGCAAAAATGATAAATGATAGAATAAATAGACTGACACACAAATTGAATATCACTCAGATTATGCATCTTAATCACTTTAAAACCATAAACACATGGCAGCTATCAAGACCAATAGCAAAGTCCATTAAGAAACCAGATTTAGAAGAAGAAAACTCATTATATTCACTAATAAACTGAAATCTGTTTATTGGAACTCTGCTTGACACATTGTTTCCCAAATATGAATTCAAATTTTCAAGAACTTTAGCTGTTTTTTTAAATATAAACTGTATAGTGTCAAGTTGTGTATTTAGGGTTATTCAGCCTGGTCTGGCACCAAACAAATGAATACGTGGGAAGCAGAGACGTGCGGTCAGGGAGGCCTAGGATTGCGCAGCCTCTTTCTAACTGCACTGGATTCCATTCTATGAGAGCATGCTCCTCCAGTCTATACATCGCTAATACAATGGCTAAAAAACATTTAATATATGAACTGATTTTCCAGAATTTAGCTTATGTATATAATGTACAGGGGGTTTTTTGTCACCAACTGTGTGTGTGTAACGTGTTTCGTGTGCTGAGGAGCGATCAGAAACGGCAGAGAACAGATTCGAGGTGAGGCAGGCAGTTCTCTTGCCTCATGGCAGGGGGCGCTCATGATCCCAGACATTGTGACTACACAACTGCAGAGTAAGATACAGTAACTATGACAGTAACAGTGAGGTAGCCATACAGTAAAGTCAAGTGCAGCGATATATTTATAGTTTTCTCCTCTTACCACAGCAATCACAAAATAAGCAGTAAGCCTAAAACTATACTACTGCAACAGACTGAATGTTCTGCTCTTCGTGTGGGAAATATTTGAGTGGGTTTTTTTTTTTGTGGCGTTGTTGTCAGTTGCTATGGCAAAGGGGTCTGCCCGTAGCTGTGTAAGAGCGAGAAAGAAGTGGTTTTGAGTTATACTCTAACGGTTTTCCCCTTTGCTGTGGAGCACAGCAAGAAATTAATAATATCTACATGTCCAAGTTTTGCGACAGACTGGCGACCTGTCCAGGGTGTACCCCGCCTCTCGCCCGGAACGCAGCTGGAGATAGGCACCAGCACCTCCCGACCCCATTAGGGACAAGGGTGAACAGAAAATGGATGGATGGATGTCCAAGTTTGATTGATTTAACGGAATTATTCTACGGCGGCAGCGCGGCTATGCATGACATGTTAAAGAATAGTCTTTTTGCCCTCCAGCGTTGTCTGCATGCGCGAAATTTCGTTATGTAAACCAGTGTTTTTCAACCTTTTTTGAGCCAAGGTACATTGTTTTCATTGAAAGAATCACGAGGCACACCACCAACCAAA
>CAEFZY010059208.1:0-66070 GCA_903066815.1 Brachyrhaphis roseni | reverse complement strand
TTATATATTCATTTTAACATACTGAATGGTGCAAGTCCGTGTTAGTGAAGATGCTTGTGACTTTCCACACGCTATGGGCTGCTACTTAGCCAAGCTTAGCATTGATGCTAATATTTATCATACTGAATGGTGCAAGTCTGTGTTAGTGAAGGTGCTTGTGACTTTCCACACGCTATCAACTGCTAGTTAGCTGAGCTTAGCATCGACGCAGGTTTTTTGGCGTAGGGACGGCGGGTGCGGACCGACTGGCGCCCAGCAGGCCCCATAAAATTTCTTCAGAAATTTTGTTTGTCTAGTTTTCATTACTACTTTTTTTTTTAAAATTGATAATAAAGGGGTTTACAAAACAGCAAAATTAACAACACAAATAAGTAACAAAACAGACAAGACAATAATGCCAGGGTGTTATATAGCAAGCACAAACAAGTCGAAAAGCAAATAAATAAATAAAATATCCATTGTCTTAGTGGCTTTTCTAAATTTTGAATACTGCTATCCTTTATTACTTTAATATTATTATTGTATCAAAAATGTTAATACAATGTATAGAAAGGGGGTAAATGAGAAAAACAAAACAAAAAACAGGAGATACAAGGAAAAAACAACAGAAAGCATAAGACAAGGAGCCTCAGGGAAAACAGCCAAAGAAGTTCAGGGCCTCTACTGACCTGGGATCAGTAGAGGCCCTTATAGCCACTGCACAGTGATGAAATTCAGACAAAAACTGATCAAATAGACGCTTCACAAGCAACAGACTTCTTGTGGCTTTGATGTGGAACAGTGATGTCACTCATCCTGTCTGTGGTATCATTGGTGACTCTCTATATATATTCTCAGATTCCTCAGAGAAATTCAATTACAGTGTCAGATCTTCCCAACAAACAACGATGGCCAATTTTTCATCAACAAAACTGAAGTCTTTGGAGCACAGCTGCGAAGAACTCGCAGAAGAAAACCTTAATCTACAAACGACTGTGGAAAAACTCAGGCGTAAAATTGAACAGATAAATGGGAGGACAAGTCACAGCGGCAGGAGATTGTCTGTACAAAATGAGATTCTTGAGGACACACAAAAACATAATGAGAAAGTAATTAAATATCTTTGCTCTGAATTAAGGGATGCCAGAGCAACAATTGAGAAATTGGAAATAGATTATTTGAACATGACATGGGCGAATGAGCGGCTGAAAGAAAGTAACTTTGATTTAACACAAAAGTTAGAGGAAGCACTCAATGACCGGAACTGGCATGAGTCTCAAATAGAGGAATTAAATCAAGAAATTGCGGCCCTCAAAATCAAACTGGACAGGATGAAATCCAAACAAAGATCTAAGGATGAAGAGAACACTGGAGATATAGACAAGACCCCCGATGAGAAACTACCAACAGTGTTTCAGAGTCGGGCAGGTTTTTGTCAATATGTATAAATCTGGGACATTAAGATATTGGGTCCCAGAATGGATTTTTTTAATTGCTGCAATGGCTGTCACAAAATTAAGGAAGAGCAACATCTTGACAAAAACATACCCGACTCTCTGAAACATTGTCGGTGTTGGGTTCTCGTCAACAAATGTGGAACTCAAAAAGGGGAATTCGAACCTCAGATTTAAGGAAGAGCAGTGTGGTTTTCGTCCTGGTCGTGGAACACTGGACCAGCTCTATACCCTCTATCATGAGGGTATAGAGCTCATACCCTCTATACCCAACCAGGTCGCCCAACTAACAGGTTGGGCGACCTGTTAGTTCGCCCAACAGGTCTACATATGTTTTGTGGACTTGGATAAGGCGTTCGACCATGTCCCTCAGGAAGCCCTGTGGGGGGTTCTCCAGGAGTATGGGGTACCGGGCCCTTTGATACGGGCTGTCAGGTACCTGTATGAACGGAGTCATAGTCTGGTCCGCATTGCCTGCAGTAAGTCGGGCTCGTTTCCAGTGAGAGTTGGACTCTGCCAGGGCTGCCCGTTCTCAGTTTCATTACTTTTATGGACAGAATTTCTAGGTGCAGCCAAGGTGTTGAGGGGATCCGTTTTGGTGGCCTTAGGATCACATCTCTGCTTTTTGCGGATGATGTGGTCCTGTTGGCTTCATCAGGATGTGATCTGCAGCTCTCGCTGGAGCGGTTCGCAGCCGAGTGTGAAGCGGCCGGGATGAGGATCAGTGCCTCCAAAGGACACGCTGGAGGGACTATGTCTCTCTGCTGGTCTGGGAACGCCTTGGGGTTCCCACACCCGGATGGATGGATATAAATTATTTATAAATAAAAAAATTATTTTAAATAAATAAAATAATTTATAAATAAATAATTTATAAATAAAATTGTTTATTTATAAATAAATAAAATTATTTATTTATGTATAAATAAATAATTGTATTTATTTACAAATAAATATATAGAAGTGTTTATTTTTTAATAATAATTTATCATTTAAATTATTCATTTAAATAAGTTAATAAATTAAATTATTAATTTAATTTATTTCTAATTAAATAAATGTATTTATAAATAAATAATTATAAATTAATTTACTAATAATAAGTTTGTAAATTTATTATTTATTTTTATTAATTTATTATTTAAATTAATAAATTTAACAATTTATTAATTGGATGGATGGAGTCTCTAAAATTTATGTTTTTTCAACAAATTTGGCTCCATCTATCTTCTACTCTAACCTTTTCCACACGCTTGTGACCGACTGTACATACCTACCTTCGTTGCCACTCTTACCTGGTTGATCCTCGTGATGTTGATTGCTTACGAAGAACTGGATTTCTACTGAGAATCACAGTTTTTGATTTTTATTCATAATTTTTTTTCACTTAAAAATTACATGTTTGTTTGTCCAGCTCATAAAATCCCAATAAAATACATTAACCTTTGTGGTAAAGGTTTTATACACCCACTGGAAAAGCCAGTCTGCCGCCAAACGTCTCTCTTTCTTAAAGCCCAGCTTTTTCTAGTTAAACTATTAAGACATAAGAGAAGAAGAGCAAAGCTGCGTGCCCACCCACAAAAGTGGTATCAAAACATGTGGCTTGATCCTGGCATTGGAGCTATTAATTTTATTGAGAATCGGAGTTACGATGGCGACATAAAAAGTAAAAAACGAGCAAAATTTCCAACTGCCGAAACGCAGAGCCTAACTGACGTTTCGTTAGAGTGTAGGGAGGAGTCCCATTTTGACCTCAAAACAATTTTGAAATCACCGTTACACCCACAAATATCGCCCTATCGGTATCAAACTCGGTCATGACAGATACGCTTGTCTGCTCCGGTAAAATCTTTTCGAAAGTTTGCTAGGACTTATGGTTTTCTGTCCAGGTGCTTCAGAGCGAAATCATATGCCAGGGTAACTGACGCTCTCCCAGGTTCACTTCCATGTAAACTAACTGGGTGTCTCACTAAGATAGAATTCTTTCTCCACCATTCTGTCTCTCACACACATGACAGTTGGCAGTTGGCGGTGCAATAACATTAGCTTGCATTACCTTTTCCTCTCAGGTTAGGAGTCTGCCTTGCGGCATTAGCTTTTTACCTTAAATAAGGTATTAGCTATTTCTCTTACTTATTAGCCGTGTTTAGTATACTGAATGGTGTAAGTCAATTACAGACAACATCCTAGTGATACCCCACATGCGCCTGACAGTATTCACGCTAACATTAGCATTTCAAAATAAAAGACTTGACAATTTTTACATCAGGTAATTGCTCTTTCCGGCATTAAATAACTGATTTAACCCAATAACTCTTACACTTGGGATTAGTTTGGCAATTTAAAATTAAACTTACTGAAAATTTCAAAATAAAAGCCTTGACATTTTTAAAATGATGTCATTGTTCTTTTGGCCATTATATAACTGACTTAACTGAACCAGTGTTACACATTGGATTAGCGTTGCCATTTAATATGAAGCTTACTGAAAATTTCAAAATTAAAGCCTCCATATTCCTGTGGGGTTAGTGCACCGCCAACGGTGGTTCAATAATATTATCTTGCATTATCGTTTTCTCTCAGGTTAGCACATTAGCACAAACATTAGCATTTCACTACCCCCACTGTTAGTCTGCATTATATTTTGCTCTCAGTTTAAGGCTCTGCCTTGTGCAGCAAGGCAGAGCATTAACATTAGCACAAACAGCCTAGCCTATTCTGTTAGCACAAACAGAATAGGCTAACCCCCACTGGTGCACCACCGGAAGGCGGTGCAATAAGATTAGCCTACATTATATTTTTCTCTCAGGTTAGGGCACTGTCTTGTGCAGCAAGACAGTGCATTAACATTATCACAAGCATTAGCATTTCACTAACCCCCAATAAGATTAGCCTGCTTTATCTTTTTCTCCCAGAGCATTAGCATTAGCCTTATCCCTAAAATAAGCTTTAAGCTATTTTTCTTACTTATTAGCCATGTTTAGGACACTGAATGTAAGAAGTCAATCTAAGAGAACATTCTACTGATAGCCCACATGCTACTGACAGCATTTAGGCTTACATTAGCATTTTGGCTAATTTTAGCCTATACACTAATGTAACATACTGAATGATGCAAGTACATGTTAGTAAACATGCTTGTGACTACCATTTAGCTAAACTTAGCACTGTTAGACATGAAATTAGATTGGCCATTTAAAATCAAGTTTACAGAAAATTTCAAAATAAAAGATATTTTCAACATGCTTGTGATTCTCCACATACTACTTTGTAATTTCTTAGCTAAGCTTAGCATTGATGCTAATTTTTAGCATCAGAACGCTGGGTCCAAACCGACGGGCACACTTTGGCAGGCCCCGGTTAAATTTCTTCAGGAATTTTCTAGTTTCAAGATGGTATTGTTCTCATTACAAAAATTAAAGCAACGCGATACAGTTTTGTCTCTCGCTCTAATGAACTTAAGGGAAAATGATTTTACTTTAGCTGCATGCAATACTAGCCTGGTAACAAACAGCCCCTTGTGCAAGCTTTTCTTCATAAATTGCCAAATGTATGAAGACAACAACTCTCAAACAGCGCAGAAAGTCGAAGCTCACAATTCCTCGTCCTTCTGTTTGCTGATTGGCTGGTTGAAATTCTTCCTGAGAAATCCAGCTCAATGGGAGAAAGCCCAGACGGGGCACTGTAGAAAGATGAGAATCGAGGGGAATTGCATGAGAAGGAAAAGGCTAAGCTAACGCAAAACATTTGTGTCCTGATCTCTGAAGGAACGACTCCGACTGTCTTCTTGCTTCTTGATGTCGGTACACAACTGAACCTACAGCTTAAGGGCGGACATTACTTAAAATAAAAATGCACATTGTTTTTATTTGCTATTACACATGACACCACATTTACTGCTACTTTTTGTCTCAACTTCTTAGATATTGATTAAATAAAAATGCTGGATCCTCACACTAGAAAAAATAACAGAAATAAGAACAAAATTACTTCATTCTTAACACATAAAGGGTCTGGGATGTTTTGGATGTTTCAGTATTGCCAAACTATTCACCTGTTTAACAGTAGCATTGTATGATATTCTAATAAGTGGTACTCTGTGACTGTTGACCTTGCTGCTAGAATTTAGGAGTTGAACTCCAAAAAGGAAAATGGATTATTTAATCTTTTTAATGTATTATGCACTTTTATCCTTATTTCTGCGCTGTTGCACTCTTTATATTCTTTTAGGAGGAAGCCAAAGAGATGGGAAGGTCAGTTGTGTTTTCTAAAGAACCATAGGTCTCTGGCCAAGAGCCCGGGCCAAGTCTGAAAGACAGATTTCTATCCATTGTCTGCCATAAAGCCACTCATCCTCGGCCCTGTCGTCTATTCATGCAGGAGCATTCTTCTCCCACTCGTTCCCTGTTTTCATTATTAGGATTAAGTACCTCGCTGTCAGAAAGAAAAACAGAGGTTGTCTTCTCTCTACCCATCTGCCCAAATAAGATCTGCAGAGCTTCTGAAATGCATATCCAGATGAGTATCTCTGGAAACTCAATGCGAAACCGCTCTGAGTGGGGGAAACAATGAGAAGCTTTTGCACAGCACTGCCAAGAGCGTTGGAGAACCTTGGAGCTTTTCTGAAAGGTTTACCTTGCGACATAACATGACTTTCTAAATATGAATTGTAAGGCCAGAAAAAAAAAGGAAAGAGAACTTATCCCTCTCTCACTCTCCCAACCTGATTAGCAAAGTGAGTCATTTCTCATTTCCAGCAGGTTATGGCATGCGACAAACAGCTCCGCTGCCCTGTTTGGGAGCCGACTTTGTTGGCTTGTCAGAGAAGAAGGCATCATTGTCCGCCAGACAATTGAGTAAACTCATTTCTCATCTTTGACTGTTTAAATGAAGCTTTTGCGGCTTTTCAGCTTCTCACCATGATGGATGGTGCAGAACTTGATCAAATAATCACAACAAACATCTCCAGGCTTATCTGGCGAGTTTGCTTTAACTTGTGCGACGGTCTCATGGACAATCCCGAGTGATTCCTTCGGAATGATTCTCTTCGCTGCTATATATGCCAAATCGTAGAGAGTTTCCTGAAGCGAAGTGGTCCGTGACAATAACTTCATTGTGATTGCCTGAAGTGAGAGATGAGAGCGGGGGACCCCTCTCCTCTACATCATTCAGACCTCTAAAAGAAGAAGAAGCGGAGTGGGGACGTCTGCATGGGGAGGGTGTGACTGGACGGAGACCGACCATGAGAATTTCCCGAGATGGATGAGACTGGCTTGAGAGGAAGCAGGGTTAATATTTAACTCCCGACTCACCAACAAGACATGAGGGATTTCTAGCTGCTTTTAAATACGTCAAAACCTTTCAGCACAGGAGGGACGCTGCAAGCTGGGTGTGGAAACGTTGCCAGTGAGAAACAATTTTAAGTTTGGTCAAATTATTATCTGCTTAAACCAAATAACTGCCCATGAGATAGTTTTTATGCTACGTTTGATTTATCTCCAATATGGAAAATGGATCTGGGAACAGATACGACAATAAAGTTTACTGTAAAGCTGTTGTTGCAAGTTCGGAGACAGTCGCCACCTGCTAGTTGCTAGTGCCATCATTAGGGCTAGCAAAGGGATAGTAGCAAATATTCCATGATGTTAGACTTTAAATCAATCATGTAGACTTTGTATAAAAAGGATCTGTGCTAGAAGTCTGAGTATTCTTTGCATGCAGAACCATGAGTAAACAATCTATTTCTGTTCCTAAGATAATGGAGTAAATGGGCTAAACGCACCATAAGCATGACCCTAATATAATCAGCGGCTGATTACAAATTAATGGAAAACTGGGAGAACAAATTATCTCTAACGCATTAGTCTGGACTCTGACAGAGACAGAGAACAACCACAACATGCAACCGTTTTGCATCAGTACGAGGAATTTCATGTAGATGAATGTGTCAAGGAAAGACAATAAAATAAAGATAAAGTTTCCTGTAAGCAGCACGAAATACTGCAAATTCAAGCACTTAAGCTGGTATGACGAAAGTGAACATTTGTCTAGTAAGAAAAATAAAAGATTTTAAAACTTGGAGACAAAAAGAGAAGACATGTCATCAGCAATCATGCAGCCCAATGCGGTGCTGCTGGCTGCAGGGCCCGGTGTTATGCCGGTGGAAGAAGGGAATGCGGAGATAGAGACGATGGGTGAGGGGGGTGTTGATTCTGAAGTGTGTTGGCGTGTGGGGGTGTGTGTGTGTGTGTGTCTGCGAGAGAGACTGAAGTGCAGAGACAGGCGTTTTGCTCTTTAGGGCAGGAATAAGGGAGGGGCTGACGAGGCTTGGCTGCCCCAAGAGCACACAGTCACAGTGGGATCAGACATACAGCAGATAGAGACGTCACCTCTCTGCCCTCCCTGCTCCCTTACTGGACTTTGAAGTATTTAGACTGCTGAACGGGTTTTGTTTTCCGAGACTGTCGTGATAGCTGAAGTTGACTTTTAAAAGCCGTCTGACAGCGGCTGGAAGGAAGGAAGGGTCGTTTTCTGACTGATCTGGATCCGATTAGAGCATGGATCCATGCTGCTGAAAGGTGGCCAGAGCTGGGAAACTGAATGATTGGGGATTTTTTTGAAGTTTGTTTCAGTTTTGTGCAACGGTGGAGAGAGACAGATGCTTTTAGCAGAGGTAAGATTGAGAAAGATCTTAAGTCTGTAATGAAAGAAGCATTTCTCAGATTTTATTTTTTTTGACAAGTGCAAGGGATCTCGTTTAAGCTGTGTCAAGTCTCCTGTGCATCTCCTAAAATCGTTGGTCTTTTAGTTAACTCCCTCAAACTGTCAAAAAGCAATGTCTTCCATCTTTGAGCTTATGTAATAGACTAATAGACTGCCATAAGTAAATCCCAGCACATTTAGACAATATGAAAGTGATTTTCTTTTTCATTAACTCTTGCTTGCTAGCTGAAGCTTTGATGGATTGATACTTTTATGCTTATCTGCCCACGTATGTGCGTACATGCTCACATTAGAACGTCAGCACAGCTACCCTCTAATGGAACTTAGAAAAGCAGTCGAAAACACAAAGCATTTTGTTTAGTATTTTTGTCATGTGGCAATGTTTTCTTGTTGTTAAAAACTAAAGTGAAACATAGATGTTTTTGTGAGCTGTTTGCTCAGTTATTTTGTCACCTGTCAACTAACTTTGTTTCGGTTTATTGTTTCAGTTCAGCTTGGAGTTAGTGTTAGTACAGCTTACTGCTACTGAAAGCTAGTAAAGTGGAAGTTTATAACTTTTATGAAACACTGTTAAATGGGTCGAAATTATTCATGATTTGTTTAGCTATTTATTTTTTGGTCATGTGGCAACTATTTTTGTATGCATGTATTGTTTCTGTGTCGGTAAAAGGTAGTGGTAGCACAGCTAACTACTACAAGAACTTAGAAAAGTAGCAGTCTAAAACAAATGAATTGTTGCTTCAAAAGTCATGGAGTTGTATAGTATGTTTTTATTCTTTTGTCATTTGGGAACAGGTTTTGTCTATCCTTATTGATTTTATTGAGGTGCAAGCACTGAAGCACAGCCAGCTGCTAGAGGAAGTTAGAAAAGAAAATGAATGTTTGAAAAAGTAGCAATTTAGTACAGTTGCTAGTCACTACTTTAAGGCAATTTGTTTATTTTTTGCGCTAAACACTGTTAATAATTTTTGCATACTATAAACATTCATGTTTTCAACAGCCTGTTTTAGCACAGTGAACACTTCCAGGTATTTTCCAAATAACTGACATGAAATGAAATACTCAAATGCTGACCAAGATTATTATAATTTAAAACTATATTACCCAATAAAAATTATATAAACACAAAATTTCTTTTGACATACTATTAGTATTTACATTTGTCCCCCACCAAAACAGGGGAATGTGATGTATTTTGTTGATATGGGTTAAGTTTGCCAGCTAAGTTGAAAAAACCCCCCAAAAAAACAAAAAAAAACTACATCTGGCTTGTGTTTACGCCGACGCAATGTTGTGACTCTAAATGGCTGTTTGAAAAAAGAAAGAAAAGAACTTTCTCTTTTTAAACTCCTCAACCTCCTTCTGCGTCTCCGCAGTTGCCCACGTCTTGAAGAGGAATACCTTTTTTGTTTGTGTTTTTTTTTTTTTTTTTTGACAAAGACAGCCATTGTGTTATTGCCAGGTGGTGACATGGTGAAATGTGAGTTGCTGTGTATATTGGCTCAGGAACCCGCAGTCACCTTTTCCCTGTTGCTTGCGGGATGAGAGGCAGCGGAGCTGAATGGCAGACACACATTATGACAGTGATGAATGAGGGAGCACCATCTGAAGTTCAGTCAAAGTGAAGTAATGAGGGATTATTGATTTATAACTTTTTGTGTAAAGTACATAGGATGGAAAATACAAGATAGTTTTGGTAACTCAAAAATACTTTTGCATGAGAAATAGACATTTTTCCACCTCCCAAAATTATTGGCAAGTAGATAGGTTCAAAAACTTTAAAATAAATGGTAGGTATGGGAATTGGTGACACCAAATGACTAATCTTTGCAGCAGCTCTGAGATTTGGAGATTTCTTCCAAAGATAAATGTGTTGAAGTGACCATAATATATTGTAGCATTACATTGATATAAAACATACTGCCCAGTGATTTGCATTTTCTTGCAGAGGACTCCAGGGTTTTTATTTAAATTATCAAGGTGACTTGGGTCCTAATCCAGCCCTATTTTTCTTATATGATTTTGGTTGTTATACATATATATATGTATATATTATTATGCCTCTGTGGTTTAGAGTGGTAGCTGGTATTTTCCGGTGTAATTAAAGTAATTAAATATATCTTTTGTTACATTTTTTTAGAACATAATCGTTTCATCTCTGGAAATTTGCCTATTTTACGTTGGACAAAGTACTGTATATATAATGTCATCTGCATAGCATGAAACTGTAACTGGGTTTCTTGCCATTTATTTATCATTTACTTATCACTTATTTCCTGTTGTGTCATTATCTTTCCTCAAGTGAACACAACACTCAAATTAAAAGGTTTTCTGCTGTCAGATTATGTTACCACAATCAAAAATGAATTTGATTATTGCCAGCTTTGCACCAAAGGTGCCAATAATTTTAGAGGGTGCTGTATTGTAGTACTAATCAATGACACAAACTTATTTTTTAAACATGTTTTTCATCTAATCTCATCATTTGTTGTTCTTAACTGCTTAAGATGAGATGATATAGGACGAGTAAAGAGAAAAGCTTCTGCTTGATAACACTATCTATCTCACTATTACAGATTAGCCACGGAGGAACAAAGCAATGATCCCATTCCTTTTTGTTCTGTGATAAGAGCTGCAGGCCTGCTTTAAACTACGACTCTTATCTGTAAGTTCAACGTTCTGTCGCCTTGTATGCTAATTGGAGGAATGCCTTTTATGCCCCGAGTGTTGTTCCTGGGGTGATGTTGGGAGCCTGGGGGGTGATATTTTATGCAAAACAGGCCTCCAGAGTTGTTAAGTGTAGGTTATTTTTATAGCTTCAAAAATGTTTTTTTTAGAAAAAGAAAACAATTGGCACAAAATAAAGTAAAATATTTATTACCTAAAAGCATGTCGGTGGAGGTTTCTACAGATGTGATTCATTTACTAGATTCATTTAGTAGCACTAGATGTTGTCATAGACATATGAGAGAAAACCATGACGAACAAAACTATATGACATGAAAATCCTCGAAAAGAACACCCTCACAATTTGAAATTTACGTGCGTTTGTTCCTGTATGTCTACAGGCGGCCCATTTATGCAAAGCGACTCACAGGTGAGGAATTTTACAAGTGTAATTAGAGGCATTGAAATTTCACACTGATAATTATAGCTCGACGCAAACTACCGAGACGTGAATGTCCCTCAAAATTCTCTTCTTATGTAAAGCATCTAATCTCCATACAGTTTTGAGGTGGGTGTGTGAAGCTTCTGTCTGTTTTTCACCCAAACAGACAACTCTGGTCTTTATTTGCATGTGAAAGATGCACAGTTTGGGCCTGTCTACATGGGGAAAGTGGCTTTTTCAACACTTTTAGCTCTTGTTATCGGCCTGAGGGACCTGGAGAACATAGCCGCTGCGAGATAAGAAAGCTACTGCTGAAGGTGGAGGAGGGTGAGACTGAGTTGGGGAAAGACTTGATGGCCCTCCAAGCATTAGCTGGTCCAGCTGTTTTTTTGTTTTTGTTTTTTTTTTCCAGTTCATAGAACAAAATCCGTTTGCAATGCTCCTGCTTGTATATTCCTGCTGCAGTTTGAGTGTGTGTTGTTTTGAATACCTTCACGGGATTCAGTTCAGACTGTTGGATTTTTCTTTAAATGAAGCTGTGCTGTGTTGCATATCATGTCAGGCTCTAATCAGTAGATTTGTTTATATTGTGTGCATCTTAATGGAAACTACGTTTTATGTGAAAGATTTGTCTGATAGTTTCTTTGTCCAACTTGGGTCTACAATTGATACAATGTATAATAGACTGGGAGTGGCATAATTTTTTTCAGGCTTAGGGTTTTCTTAATGTATAAGCCAAAAGAAAAAGAAAAAATCTGAAAATGTTTTCTTTTTGGTATTTCACAAGTTGAATTCAGGTTTTATAACTGTCATAGTGTCATATCTAATAGAAATCTTTGTGTGTAGAATTATAAGGCTCTTTGAGCAGATGTGTGCACTGTAAAAAAAATATAAGTTTTGCACTGTTTGCACATTATGGCTAGTCAATATGGTATTCTCACAGTGGTTAAATACTGTTTATATGTTGTCTGTTATTTCCTTTAGTGAATATTGTGGAAAATTTTATATTCAAATTTTTTGTTCTTATCTATAAGCAATCTGTAGATTATTTAAATTTAACAGCATTTTCACTAAAAATACAAATTTATAATCACTAAATTTTATTACTCTGAGTCGTGTTAATTCTTGTCTTAATTTTTTTTTTTTGTTTGTTTTCTTTATCACGTTTTGTGATAAACCAACTTTTTAAACTTTGTAAAATATGTTATTTGTTCCCTTTGTGCTAATTCAATAATTAAAGTAGCTTTCTAATCTACCCTAATCCAATTATAATCCAAGGATTTTGTGGCCGTGGCCACCCGTTGGCCACCTCTGCACTACGCCCCTGAAAATGTTATTCTTGTGTTTGCCAAGTGAACTGGCTCGGCGCTAAATTGAGGGAAAACTATTTTTACTTCACTGTTTGTTCTTTGCTCTTCGAATGTTTTGTTTTCAGCCAGAATGTTAAACCCTTAAAGCTGCCAGGGCAAAGGCACTTCTCTTGTTGAGACACTAAAATAAACAATGCAATTTGACCAATTGCGAGCAATTGAAAAATAATAATTGCGAGAAAATTCAATATCAGCAATATTTCAACCAAACGAATGACAAAATGGCAAAACGCAGACATTTGTGTATAATTAGGTTAAAAACATGTGACGGAAGCAGAGAATTTGAAAAATAAGGGGCCACTTTTGCAAATATTAAATCGCCAATCTGTTCCGCTTGTCTTCACAGCACCTGGGCGCGATGAACCTAGAGCGCAGCGACAGAAGGGAGCGACCCGCACCCCGAGGGCCAGAGATGGAGGCTCGTTCAATGGGGAAGAGCATGTCTGTGGGCTTCCAGAGGAGCTCCACCTCAGATGACGACTCTGGCTGTGTGCTCGAGGAGTACGGCTGGGTGCCGCCGGGACTCAGGCCTGAACAGGTAACAGCCTTCCAAAGGGATTTCATTTGACCATTTGGAGAGATGTACATATAATTTTTGTCTTTAAGGGTATGTTTTAGAATACCAATCTAATTTTGGTGTAAGATAACTTGCTGACAAAGCCCAAGAAATCAACACATGTAATTGGAGTTTAATTGTGCAAAATTGGTTGCTATAAGCAGGAGGTTTAGTTCAAGTAAGGATATTTTGCGCCGACATGCCCCGACACTGAGCATCTGCTCATCCACATTTAGCTGTGTTTACTGAGGATAAAGGCATTCACTTCAACTCAGTCAGAAAATACTTTGCCATGTTTTCTTTTGCCTCCAAGGACATGCAATCACCTTTTGCTCCGGCTTCCGTTTCTCCTGTCAAGGGAAATTAACCGAGGCAAACATTAACATTTACAGTCCCTCGCTGTCTGCTTTTGTGCGAAGAGATTTCACAGTCGGGCGCCTGTGACTAGATATAGATTGACGTGTTTGGCCCGTGGAGTCACAAAAGAAAGACACACACCGATATGCCCGGTTGACAGCCTAAGACTCTCCTCTCTTTAATGCCTTTAAGCAACCAAAACAAAGGAGTTACCGTACGGCCTGGCGACGGTTCAGAACTGCTCATGCATGTGTCTCTCTCTCCTTCTCCAGGTCCAGATGTATTTCGCCTGTCTGCCAGAAGACAAAGTGCCGTACGTGAACAGCCCAGGAGAGAAACACCGGATCAGACAGCTCCTCTACCAGCTCCCGCCACACGACAATGAGGTACAAAGACTTCTTGTTCAGCGTAACAAGAAAAACTGTTATTCAGAAAAGAAACAGAGCAAATGTTCCCGTTACACAATAAATACTTAATTAGGCAACAATAAAACTAACTTTTCATATTGTTCTGATATTTCGTTTTGTATCAGGCTCCTTTCAGTTTTCCACTTACAAGCAGCAGACATTGTTGATGGGTAGCATCCAGCTGCATGTGCAAGTTAATCCCAAATACATAGAATATTACAAAAAACGTATTTATATTTTGTTTCAGCAAACTCAGACTTTATGTAGATTAAAGAGTGATATCTCAACCATTTATTTCTGTTATCCTTTATGATCATGGCTTAATAAAAACATCAATTGAATCATCCACAAATAGGATAAGTCACAAAGAGTTTTCCAACTCTTTGTTGCAAATAGATTACTCTTTCATAGATTACTCTATCCAAGCATATTGATGGAAAGTTGAACGGAAGGAAAAAGTGTTTCAGGTATTAAGCAGACAATACAGTAGACTGGCTGGTGAATCAATGACTGGCTAAAAATAATTAAAAAAAAGAAACCTTATACAACAGATGTTTTCTCTTAAACACAGCAAAATACAAACATGTGACAGTAAAGCAAATCTAGTTTGCTCCGCTTATGATGTTTAAACCAGGTCCCCTCTTTCTCACTTACAAAGGAGTTGACATTAGGTGATATGATGGAGGGCTATCACCAGCTGACTAACAAGAGGGGCTGGCAGGGTTGCTCTGTGTGTGCACATTTGGAAGAGAGAACAACGGGTACACTCGCAGTGTTTGAGCAGTTTTATGATGTTTGCTAGCAGCGCTGGCAGCCTGGGGAGGCGAAGTGATGCTGGAGCGGCAGTGGTTTGGAGGGGATAAGCCGTGTGCGTGGGTGTGTGGAGAAAGAGACGGAGGCAGCATCACTAGCTGTTGTTTAGAGATCAACTGAGCTGGTTGTTAGGACAGCCCTGCTCTTTTATCTGAGCCTTCATCCTCCTCTCTAAATACAGAGGAAGGGTTTGTATATTGTTAATGCCATCCTTTCAAAGCAGCCTTGGGCAGAGAATTAGCTTCAATTAAACTCTTTCTACAACCATATTTGGAGCTGCTTCACCCAAGCACACAGATGAAAGAAATGCTATCTTCTGGACTTGGTGCTCATTTAGCTTTCGCTTTGCACTTCAAGTATACAGTGTGACCCATTAAGTGGACAGTAATGCATTGTTGTGCAAATAAAAATGCCAAAAACATATATTTCACCCCTTTTTACTTTACCCATATAAAAATCCAACTCACCTAATTAACAAAATAGATTCAAGCTGTATGTCATTTATTCCTAAATAAATCCAGCGTCCTTATTACTGAGATAAAGCAGAATAGATTTTGTAAGTGTATATTCAAAAGCCAGTAGATGACAGAAAACTTGCACCCTGAACATACCATCCTCACTCTGAAACATGGTGGTGACAGCGTCATACTTTGAGAATGATTATGGGAAAATGGATAGAGCTGAATATAGGGCAGTACTGATAGAAAACCTGTTGGAGGTTAAAGATTGGGGCAGAAGTTCACCTATCAGCAGAACAATAAACTTAAGCGTAAAGACAACTGAATGTGTTGATGTAAACTACATTTTTGCATTAAAATGGCCTACTTAAAGGCAAAACCTAATTGTAGTTGAGAATCTGTTGCTAGGCTTGAAAATAGTTGTTCGTGGGTTAGGGTTAGATCTACTTCCAATATGACTGTGTTGTAGCAATTTGTCCAAGAGTTAATGCCTCATTAATGAGATCGCCAATGCTGATAGAAACACACACTCTCCAAAGTAATCCCTATATGTCACAATTTTCAGATTTACTCCGAAAAATGTTGAAACCAGTTTGTCATAGTTCAATTATGCACCACCTAAGAAAGTAGATATAAGCTTTTGGTTGTAACATAAAATGTAAATAATTGACCATTATTTCTTGTAATGCTTTTTAATTCCTTTTTTGTTGTTGTTGTCATTTCCTACAGTTGCGCTACTGCCAGTCGTTAACGGAGGAGGAAAAGAGGGAGCTTCAAATGTTCAGCACCCAAAGAAAGAGGGAGGCCCTGGGGAGAGGGACGCCAAAGATCCTGCCTAGAGCCCTGCAACACACTCGCTGTGAAAACGTATGAACACACACACTGGCATTTTACTGTGCACACATGCGCCGAGGTGAGATAACAGTCACAGAGAAACCAACCGGAGGGTCTTCAGCCATTTAAACCACGTGAAGCCGATCCACTATCCTTTTCTGGTCCTGACTGGCTAATATAGTCGTTTTAATCACTGACATAAACTTCCTCATTAGGGGCAGGAGAGGAAACAGGGAAATTGGAGGGCTCATGTTTAAACCAAGCGGAGAGGCCATTTTCCTCATGAGGAGCTCAGCCAATTTCCTGCCAGCCATCTATAACCCAGCGTGAGAGACTGCAAATAAGTGGACAGATTAATTAGTAATTCTTGAACAGAATCCTAAAATCCTGTTTTTATCCAAAAGAGTCACAGTATGAAGCAGGTAATTCCACATTAAGTGCTGTAATTAGAGCATGCGGAGCATCTTGACATTTTGAATGAAGTCGGGTTGAGCTCAGGACAAGAAGCAGTTGCGTTTACAGATACAGTAAACAGAAACATTAAGTGCTGCTGATCGTATTTCTGAAAGAGAAAAAAAAAAAAAACCACGCCTGCCTTCCTTTCTCCAAACGTAAATATTGGTGTTATGCAGCTTCCGATGCAAAGAGTGACTCAACCACATCCTCTTCCAGGCGTCCTGGAGGGAGCAGATGAAGCTAATTCCCCTCTCGGAACATTCAGATGCAGTCTGTCACCACTCAGACACAGAAGCTAAAATGGAGGGGGGGATGCAAGGTTACACACATGCTCCCAGGATTCCAACGGAGACATACACACACGTTGGACCGGACATGCATATCTTTACGGCAGCTCTGCAAACATATGCTATTGTCAACCACAGGGCCTTTAATGACAACACTAACCTCATCGCTTTGCTAGGCTTGGCTTGTAGTGATATGCAACACCACAGTTTTCAAGGCCCCAGTCTGTCCAAAGTGGTCATAATGGCTAACAGCTGGGCATGCTGTCCCATAGCTCCCTATGAATGCCTTATAAATATGCCTAGTTATATAAAGACTGCATGTTCAGGCAGGCTTTAACGATCTCTGTGGAGTCATGAGAGCTTTTGTCAGAAGGCCAAGGCCACTTTACAGACCAGAGGTGCTTTCCTACAAATTACTGACGATTGGACTAGGCCAAAAAAAAAAAAATGGTATAGGTCCCCGAATAATCTTTAGTTTCAGTATGTTCAAGGTACGATCACCTTTACGTTTTTGTGAAAATTAAAACTTAGCAAATATACAAGTGTATGTCAATGAAAAGTGAAGTTCTACTATACGAATGCCACCGAGCTGCAGGTATGTCCTTGTACCGCACAGTATATGTTCCAAGTACTTTGCCTGGAGTTGCTTTTCTTTGGATAAATCACTGCCTTCGAATAGAGTGGCATGGAGGCGAATAGCCTACGCCGCTGCTGAGGTGTGAAGGAAGTCGATCTTGCTTTAATATAGGCTCAGCTGCATTCCTTGTGTTACACACAAGGAATGCCACAGCTGTAGATACATCCGTCTTTGGTGGCTCTTGAAGCACTCACTTGAGCCACAGTTCACACCTTGTAAATCTCTACAAAAACTTTGGCTTGAATGGGGTTCGCTTCACAATCCTCTCAAGCCTGCTGTTTTTAATTCATTTCACCTTCCACTAAACCTTTCAGGAATATGCTTGTGAACCTTCTTTACCAATAACCTTTTGTCACCTACCCCACTTGTGGAGGGGTGTGAGTGACGATGATTGGATTGGCAAAAGAGGGACAATTTTTTTTATTGCCATACTCTAATTAATAGAATAAAAACTTTAATTTACCAAGCGTAATTAATCTGTATGTGTTTTACTCTTTTCATTAAAAGTACTGAAATAAACTTTCAAAGACACTCATTTATTAGAATGTTTGTCATGTATTTTTGGCACTTTCCACTGTCTACTGATGTAATCCATTCCACATGCCTATTTTGAGGTTTATTTCGCAATCCGCCTTACTTAGATTTGCAAGGAAGAGTTATTATCACTATTAGCATTGGTAGCTTAATCTCACGTATTACCTCCTGTTTGTGTTTGACAGTGCTGTGGCGGCATCAATGGAGGGGAGATGGCCATTTTTGCCTCCAGAGCAGGGCCGGGTCCCTGTTGGCACCCAGCATGCTTTGCATGCTCCATGTGCCAGGAGCTTCTGGTGGATCTCATCTATTTCTATCAAAATGGCAAGATCTTCTGCGGGAGACACCACGCAGAGCTCATAAAACCTCGATGCTCTTCTTGTGACGAGGTAATTGGCCCGATTATTTAACTAGCAACCGTTGCATTTTAAGCTGATGCAAACTAACAATGGTTTTGCAAATATACGTAGATCATCTTTGCAGATGAATGCACCGAGGCTGAGGGACGTCACTGGCACATGAAGCACTTTGCCTGTTTTGAGTGTGGGACTATGCTAGGTGGACAGCGTTACATCATGAAAAATGGACGGCCCTACTGCTGCGGGTGCTTTGAGTCGCTGTATGCAGAGTACTGTGAGGCCTGTGGTGAAAACATTGGTAAGTCATACTAAAAATCTTGAGAAAAATTTTGTGACCAACATATGTCTACACATAGATTTGAGCGTTAAAACATTAAACTTGTGGCAAGCATTTGTATTCAGCCCAAAGCTGAATCTACCAAGTAGCAGCTTGAATACAAATTACTTGTTAAAAATAAAAAATTTACAGCTTTAATATCACAAAATGTGGAACATATTGAAAAAGATTCTATATCAATCCCTGGTCAGACATATGGAAACAAGATCACGGTAACGTGATTCTTACTTTCATTTCTCTAGGTGTTGACCATGCCCAGATGACCTATGAAGGCGTTCACTGGCACGCCACAGACCAGTGCTTCTGTTGCGCTCAGTGCAAGACGTCTTTGCTGGGTTGTCCCTTCTTACCCAAGCAAGGGCGCATCTATTGCTCAAAGGCCTGCAGCCAGGGGGAAGATGTACATGCCTCAGACTCATCAGATTCCGCTTTCCAGTCAGCCCGCTCTCGCGAATCCCGACGGAGCGTCCGCATGGGGAAAAGCAGTAGGCCTGCTGAACAGTGGCGACAGTCACAGCTGTTTAACCCTCCTACTACAGTCACCTCTTACGAGCACAGGTTTGGGGAGGGTGAAGAGGACAGAGATGGCGATGGTGACATTGATATAGTGGGGAGCAAGCTAACCCGTCTCGGTCTGGAGGAAGAGAGGTTCTGGAGGGAGCGAGAGGAACAGGATGCAGGTGGAGAGGAGGATCCAGAGGAGTGGGCTCAGCATGAGGACTATATGACTCAGCTCCTGCTCAAGTTTGGTGACCATGGCATGCTGCACCAACATCAGCCACCGTCCCTAAAATCACCGAGCCCCAACAGTGACTCAACGCAGGTAATAAGTACGTCAGATCCCTGGCTGAAGTCTGATTCAAAACCTGTGGGTCTTATCCCCTCGTCCCCCGCCCCTAACAGTCCAACCCAGAGCCAGACTTCTGATCAGACTCGAGCGAACAGCCTCAGTCCAGGCTTGATGGACAAGAAGCATCTCCCTGAAATGTACTGGGCCCAGTCACAGGACGGCCTCGGAGACTCGGCATATGGAAGCCATCCAGGTCCTGCCAGTGCAAGAAAGATCCAAGAGCTAGAGTATGACCAAGATCAGGAGCAGTCTGGAGTAGGAAAGCAGGATTTTTGGCCAGATACAAGGGAGTGGTACGAGGACTCCCTGGAGTGTATTGCTGACAAGCTAAGGAAGGCTGAGAAGGGTGTTGGAGACTCCATGGATTCCCTTGCTTTGTCAAACATCACTGGTATCTATAATGCTTAATGTCTTAATTTGGTTCTTCTTACTTTTGATCTCAAAAACACATTCTAACAAATCTTCCTTCTTCACTCTTTTTTAGGTGCATCAGTGGATGGGGATGCACCCACAGTCTACAACCTTCATGGCATCCAGGATTCTTCCATGACTGTTGAGTGTGAGAAAATGAGCAACATGGGAACATTTAATTCATCCCACATACACCACAGCGCAAAATCCCTTAGTCTTAACATGGAAAAGAGAGTTGAGAAGGCAGAGAATGGGATAGGGCTTGGAATGAGGGTTGGTGCTCCCACAGGACTTCACGCAATATCTCCACATTCAGAGGGCCTCCCCGGATCTTTTGTTCAAGCTCCGGCTCTGAGGAGGAGCAAGTCACAATCCAGGCCTCCTCAAATGGTCAAGTTCTCAGAGGACACAGTGGACAATGGATATAATGATGGGTTTGAGGTTAGTGTTATGAAACATCCCATGAGTGAGAAGCCAAAAAGGAGAGCGTACTGCCCAGATGAACCTGGCAGAGCAAGAAGCCACTCGACAAGCCACCACGGCAGAAGCAGGCCCCAACACCACCGACAGGGACGGCGCCACAGGAGCCGCAAAACTCGCTCGGACAACGCGCTTCACATGGTACCTGTAGAGAGAGCGCAGAGGCTGTTTGAGCCTCAGCAGCAGGGTATAGTAAGTCCACCATATGGTGCGATGCGTCTTCAGAACCCTGCACACATGCTGCCTCTGGCCTACTCCCAAACCCGATCTGACTATATGCTCCGGAGCTCAAACCAGAATGACCCACGGTTTGAACATTTCATGGGTCTCCGCAGAGATGAGGACGACTGGTGCTCAACTTGCTCCTCATCATCATCAGACTCTGAGGAAGAGGGGTATTTTCTTGGCCAACCAATCCCACAACCTCGAGCGGTTGGGCGCTACTATGCAGAAGACTACCCAACAAGGGTGACCGCGCTCACGGCCCTCAGCCACGGCTCACAGACTGGTTGCAGAAAGAGCCATAGCTCCAAAAACTGTATCATTTCTTAGCGAACCATGCCATTAATTTTATGAAGTGTACTACACAAAGCAATATGGTGAAGATTTTTAGTTAGGTCTGTCATATTTTGTAAAGAGGCCATTACTGAGCTTTTTAGACACTTATTATGTGCATGCAAAGCTGGCAAAATGTTCAACATTGATAGGATTTGAATACCAGTGAAAGTTTGAAATTTCACCAAGAGACGATTTTATGTTCAGTAAATAGTTTTGCAATGGTAAATATGTTATATGGTAAACACATTTTTTCCCCCAGAGGTTAACAATGCAAGTAGAGCCAAGAAACTAACCAAATAACTATTTAATGTTTACTAAGACAACATAAAAATGTAAATAATAAGTTAAAATTTCAGTTCTAGTATTTTATACTCATTTAAAAGTGTAAAAATTGTTTTGCTCGAGTGAGAAGAATCACCAAGGTGTCCACAGAAAAAGGCCACATTATTCCTGTTTGATGTTTGCAACACCTTCCATATTATGTAATCACAAACCATGTACAGAACTGGCAGCAACACACCCGTATTTGCACCTGACCACCAGCATTGCTCTAAGATAACCAATGTACGCTCTGTGATGTAAAGGTGCTTGCAATAAATATTTTTTCTCCAATTGTTCAAGAATGCTTTCCTTAATCGGGTTATACAATTTGTAATGTGTTTTTTTTTTTTCCCTAATTTTGACTTCAAGTAGACAAACTTTCTAAATACTGAAATAAGAGGGGAAAACAAGCAAATATGAAAGTAATGTAAGGTAGGTAGTCTTGACCTTCAAAAGTCAGCAAATGGCTACAATACAGAAAGCTACTCAAATATGTCCATATCTATAGACAAAGTAAAAAATAAAAAAAACCTAACAAGGTTTTACCAGGTTGCCATTTTTTCTTCAATATTTGCACTTGATTCCACAAGATAAAAATACTTACAAATTTAGCAAACTTTTTGTATATTTATAAAACACTTACTATAGATCTTTCTAAGCTAAAGGACAGCCAAGTTAATTCCGGTTTTAAAGTAACTTTTGCAAAAACAATCAAAACCTTCACTTCAATGGAGTATTTCCTAGTTATTAGGCAACAAAAAAAATTATATTTATTCTAGAAACTTCTCCTGAAACAATTTTCTAGTCATCTTTTTTTAAGATTCTTTTCCATTTTGAAACGTTGCCAAAAGAAAAATGGAAAAGACAAGAAAACAAATCTCAACTTCCCGTTCTCTTGGGGCAAAAATGTGAGACAAAAAGGCATACTTCTCTTACTCTTCAAAATGGGAAACAGTATAAGATAAGAACTCAAAACCTGGCAGTTCAAGACATGGCTACCAGGAAATTACTGCTTGCTAACATTAGCCACATCTACACTTACAGCTTTTGTTAAGCTATCAAAACTGAAACAGTTGGGTGAGGAATTATAAAAACTACCAAGTGACAGTCATTCACTTGGTAGTGAATGACAATTTCTTTAACAAAAGTCCTTTCAATGTAAGTTAAACACCTCTCCTTTTAAATACACACAACTGAAGTACCGTCTTTAATTTCTTTTTTTCAAGCTGATCAGGTTCGTCAAAAAAATTTTTTACGAGTGATCCATGATTTCTTGTGTTGCTGAGTTACAAACAGGCCAAAACAAACAAAAATAAAAAACAGGAAATTTCTCCTTGTCACTTCAAAATGGGGAGACATCCCTGACTTTCTATTCTGCAAACATATGGCATAATTTGCTTAGAAAGTCCTTAAAATGGGGGGGGGATAAAAATAACGTGCCAAGTCATTTAGGTAAATGTGAGATAATCTTCATAACTCTGGGAATGCTTTCCCTGAGGTATGAATCCGAAAGGCCTTTTTCCCTTAAAGCCACTTTTCAAAATGGGAAAGAACATTATATCTTTGCAAGACAGAAGGATGGATCTGACTTAGTATATTTTGGGAATATCTAAAAATGATCAAGCTTTGTGCCTTTTGTTTTTTCAGAAATGTCAGATTGAGAAAAGCAATTTCAAATATTTTAACAGTACAAATTTTTACGACAACTTGATTTCTGTCTATTGCAGCACCGAGTGATACATATTTATTCAAGTTACACATTAGAAAACAAAACGTGAGATCATGCTTCAAAACTGAATGCCATACTAAACATCATAAGAGCCATGGAGACTTGTAGTTTTTAAATATTATTTAAACAAAACAAACCAAAAAAAACTTTAATGTTTTTACATTTTTCATAGAAAACTTGAAGGTAAAAATGGTCCATTCAAAAATAACACTGTTCGCTCCTGCGACGAGTTCCTCAGGTTGCTGCGACCTGCAGTATGTTCAAGTCCAGCAATCCTAAATCTGAGCTGTTAACCCAAAAATAAAAAATAAAATAAAAATCCTCAGTCTCACATTAATCGGAGCGGACGTAGACCAAAAGCATCAGAAAGAAGATGAGCTGTGGTTCACTCCGGTTTTTAAGAGTTTCTGGGTCATGGCAGGAGTGACAGAGTCACAGACGGAGGGTTCTGGAAACCGGACGTCCTCATCCAGCTCTTTGATGAAGTGTTTGAGGTCCTCCAGGCAGCGCTCGCGTATCTCCCCGAGGTTCTCCCTGAGCGGGACTTGCAGCTGCTTCTCCAAGCTGGGATCCTTTGCCACCAACATTTTGACCACCATTCCGAACGTCTCGCAATCCTGCCTGTAGACCTAAAGGACAGGGAAGTTTGATTACTTTCTTCTTGCTCTCATAAAAACTGAGAAGTTTTCATATATTATTCATATATTATTAAGCCTCTAATTTGGGGGTGAGGAACCGCCTCCGTCCTTCTCTACCCGTCATCTGGATGAAAGCACTTCACAACACTACACTCGAGCTTACTCTGGTGTGAACACATGCAAAGCAGTGTCAGAACATAAGACTTATTCTTCTCTTGTAGTTAATGAGCCCACTTGAAACAAGCTGAGAGAAACAATAAAAAAAACATTTAATTGGTGTTTAGAGGTTTACGTCAGGCGTTAAATGAGCAAAGGACATTTCTGTGCTTCAAAATTCTCCACAGTGAAGTGACTATCATTTCTACAAGTGTTTGAGTGGTAAAACAAACGTCGCGTTGGAAAAGCATTAATCTGTTTACAACTTTTCACACCCGAACAAACTACAACCACAAACTATTTTAGTGGGATGTAGCAAACGGTCTGTGTGCAATTTTATCTCAGTATAAATTTAGCAGCTGTGTGAAGGTTTTATTAAAAAGGATATTACCCCAGAGCGAAATACGATGTCTTTCTGTAGCAGGAAGCTGTCCCGAGTTGATGGTAAAATGGAGGACAATCCCGAAAGCAAAAAGTTTTTAGATGCTGCAGAAGACTTTAGACTGCGACTGAGATTTAACACCCAGCTGGATTGGTCAAGACACACAGCCAGAGCAACAATGGAATTATTCAGATAGATAAAAAGAATGTCTATCTTTTTTATCTATCTGAATAATAGATTCAGATTTGGTCCAGTCAAAGACCAGACCAAATCAACACTTTTGCACACTCAGTTTCCAGATTTTTTTATTTTTTGCATTTTATTTTCCAGTCATTTTGGGGATCAATGTTAAAAGCTGATTTAATATTAGTTGAGTCTTATTGTCTGTAGGTTCAAACAACCAAACAAACACAATGGTAAACTTGAGTTCTACTTTCAGAGTCCGTTTAGGGCTATTCAACAGTTTTGTAGCATCTGTAGTTAGAACAGCTTTATTAGAAAACTTCTGAACTTGTCAATTCAGGAATGGACTATTCTAGACTGAAATACAATAATTTAAAAATTGTTTGTGAACTTTATTTTATTTTTTTTGTAAATTCCTAGCAAATAGCAGGTTTTGTTAGTGTTCTTTGTTGGAATTTTAGAGCAGATTCAAGAACCATGGGTCTGAATTTAAAGTCGTCTAGAGGCCAAACAGGTCCTTACCTAACAGATCCACACCTGGAAAGTAACAAAAGCTATACAGTTTAACACTGCTGCGGAAAGATCGGCAAAAAAACAAACAAAAAGAAGGCATACCTAAAATACACTCCATCCAATCTGACTGAAACACATTCCAGAAGAAACATTGGCTACAACTGACAAAATGTGAAAAATACAGAATCAACATGTATGAATATGCTGCAATTTTCCAACATATAAGCGTTTGCGTGTGCCAACAAGTTATCCAGGTTAAATAATTGCATTTATGGGCAAAAAGAAACTGACACCATTTCACAATGTGACACATTTAATTAGCTAGTCAGTCTCATCTATCCCCGAGTTTTCTTTCTCTTGAGTCAGAACAAAATTAATTCACAGACACTGATGATGTTACACCAGTAAATGAGCTAGAGGGCTGGTTCACAAACACAGTTCATGTAAAAATGCATAAATACAAGTATGTGCCCATCAGGCTGTGTGTTGCAAATTAGGCCAGGCAAGACAGACTTTCAGTCATTCACCAACAGCGGCTTCTGCACTGCGAGGCGCTCTGACTCACCAACTTATTTATAGATTTTCACATCGCTCCTAGAACACAACGCATGCTTGCAAGAGAAGAGAGTTCCAGAACAAAGATCTGCTGCTGTCAAACACGGTTTTATCTGTTTGTAACTATAGAATAGGCCTTAGAAAGTAAAACATGTCACCCACAATCAGAAAACAGAACCAAGTATCTGTAATATATTCTATGATGAGTTGAACGATAGCAAGAGTTGGACAAAACCTGAAGGCTCATAAGTCAATATTTATGACCCATTAGTACATCAAAAGTGATAAGCCGCAAAAATAATAATAATAATAAAAGGTGTGTTATAAGCCTTCACATGCAAATATTTGTTAAAAGAAATTATGAGCACAAATGAAATGAAATTGTGTGTCTCTGTTCCCACACAGATTAGGTACAACAAAGAATTCTCACTATTTCCATTTCAAAATTCCATCCTTGTCTACAGTAGAGACTGTGTGTGTAACTCAAGAGCTAAAAAGAAGTAAATCAATGAGTTTGATTTAAACGCATGTTTTGTTGCAGCACATATAGGACACAAGTAGTAATCTGAATGTCAGATAAACAACCTCTGTTATTTAAAAAGTTATTATTTGCACCCTTCAGTTAGTGCAATAATCAAGTCTAGAATTTAAAGATTTCTCTTAGACTGTTTAAGAAGCCTTGTGAGAAAACGTGAGATTTTTAAAAAGTGAACTCTGGTTGTATTAGTTTACATGTACTGTGGATTTCTCTTTCATCCTTTCAAGATCAAAATTATATCTGAAGGCTGAAAAATGTATATGCATCTCCATCCTAGTATTTTGGTGAAACATCCCTTAGCATATTGCGAAGAAACCACAAAGTTTTTGGTAGCCATTAGCAAGCTTTTAGCGCATTTCTGTTTTTATTTGTGGAAGGAACCAAAGAACTCAACTCAACTTTTTGCTCGTTGAAGTCAGGGCTTTGGCTAGACCATTTTATATGTTAAAACAAAATTCCCCCCCCAAAAAAAACATTACAAGTGTTTCAGGTTAGTAGTAAGCTGTGTGCTTAATATGACCTGGATCCATTAAGTTCCAACCTTCTACAAATACTTGCAGAGGGAGGGGACAAAAAGTGGTGTTGGTTTTTAAATGATTTACTTTAACAATAGGAAGAAACAGTCACATCAATCACTTCAGAGGAAACGTACGCTGGTCATCAGGATACAGTTTCCAAACCAGATGGTAACACAAATCAAACACACCCTGTCCTTTAAACTGGGTGTGTTCCATACACACCTTGTATGAATAACATGAGATGGGATGTTATTCATACAACGTCTGATGGTCTCACTCAGCAGCTAACTATTTATGCTATTCTCTCAGGATGCGCTCAATCAGTGTGCGGACAGCGGCTTCTATGAATACAGGAAGAAGCTGTTCCTACAAAACAATGTGCTGAAAATGAGTCCCACTTCCTAAAATCCATCCGGTTATCCAATCAGGAAAAAAAGAAGTAGTTCTTGACAGAATGAGAGCTTCTTTCTTAAGAGTTCTTGTGCATTACACTCCTCAAGTCATCCAAAAATCAGACAAAATTATAGTAAAATATATCAATTTTTAATAAGAAAGTTTTGGTAAAATTAGGATTAAAAAAAAAACTAAGGGGGAAAATGTATTTTAAAAAAGTTGCAAGAAAAATCTGCATAATTACAATTAATTTCCATACAATCCAACATTTATCAAGTAAGGTTTTCTGTTGCTACCGGATACATGTGCAGTATAAAAAATTTTTACATCAGGACTGTATCTAAATTTACAACAGCTATCAGTTTAACGTTAGCATAAGTTAAAATTGGTAACATTAGCTTTATGCTCTCTGTAGAGCCCATTATACATAGATAAGGTTCTCATCTTTACAGCACCTCTTTACTGACACTGTAAAGAGGCATAAACTCATCTGTCATTGTTTTGGCAGCTTTGCAGAGAATAATCAGATGATTAGAATGCCAGTAGTTCAATAAATCTTTATGATTCTGCTTATCATTGGAAACCTTTCCGCTACCATCAGTAAAATCCTAACAGTGATAAGATATTCAGATTTGTAATAATTTAAGAGTCTGAACTCAAGAAGACATGTGAAAGTGAGATCAGAAGATCTATAAACAAAAGTATTTATACATGTGCACACTTATGTAACAAAATCATTTGAGCCGTTTCATATTTATATGACAACAAGCATGATATTTTGAAGGCAGGCATAAACATTTTAGGTTGTGTGTTTGTATCTCCCCTTCGCCAAAGAACGTAGATTAAGACAGACTGAAAAACAGGACAACCATCCCCATCCAGCTCTGCAATCTTTTTAACAAAAACAGACAAAGCGCTCAACAGTTCTTCTGCGGCCAAATCTATTTATACTCCTAAACCAACGGTATAAAACTGCCTTTGTTCCACAGCCTGGGCAGTGAGGAGTAAAACTAACCCTTTTATAGCCTGCATGCCTTGTCACTCACTCCAACCACTTTGGCAAAGTTTCAGATCAAGATTGAGGCAGCCCGTTAAAGTTTCAAAGTCAGACGGTCGCTGAGTGTTTTTAGGAGCTGCTTGATTCTGTGTGTTTGTGTCTGTGAGGGCACTAAATCAAAACGGAGAGCAGAAAACCAAACATGTGGCCCACACTTGTCATGTGAGGAGGAATATTGTTTTGACTCACTGCAAAAGTGAGGGTAATTGTGTTATTACAGCGTAAAACAAACTAAGTCCATTTACCTGCAAGTTAAAGGGATGATGGCAAATTATGGCCAGCGAACCTGACGAGTGCTCTCAGACGTTTTATAGCTGCTGGTGCAAAGTCGGTGTGAAAGCAGCTTTTAGGTTTTAGTTACTGTACTGAAGCGCCAACTGTTCAAAAATTAATTCATTAACTAAGAGGAAAAGGAAGAACGCAGTAGAGATGTATACTTTATGAAAAATGTTGATTAAATTACTTTTGTCTGGCAGGATTATGTCCTAACAGTCTGCTCTCTTATGAAAAACCAAATGACAAACAACCTTCAAAATCTGGAAATCATAAAAGCAACGACAGAACAGAAAGCTGGAGTTGCAGAAGCAAAAAAAAAAAAAAAAGACACTAAGTAAATATTTAATTCCCTCTCCAGGCTCCCCCATTTTAATTTGTCGTCCCCCCCGACTGTTATTTGACAAAGAGCTCTGATAACATAAAGCAGGACACATTCTGAAACAAAATGTTGCATTAAAATGAAAAATCTGAACTATAGAGTCAGCCACATGTATCAGTATAGAAGCATTTTATTAAGATAGCATAATGACACATTGAAACGTGTTAAAGAACTCTATGCTTCGGGTTCATTTTTCTCCCCGCAAAATCTTCCAAAGCGAGATTATGTTGCTTACCAGGGAGAGGAGGCGATTAAAGTGGCCTGTAGTGCGAGTTAGAATGAGACCACAAGGACTAAACAGTTGGGCTGTAAAGCAGGCGTGGAGCCCCGGCGTCAGCAACAACACTGCAACAAAACTGCAGGCTCGCTGGTGCAGCTCGACATGAGAGAGTGAAATGTGTCCTCCAGGGCAGAGTTAGCTCAGGATTTAATGGTTTCAAGTAAACCAACAGTAGCGTTCACTGGTCCGGGAACGGCCTTCATTAGACAAGTGAGCACGTCTGGAACCTTTAGCCTGAGGTGCTGCAAGCTCTGTTAAACGTATATCCTTTGCGTTTATTGTGCGTCTACAGATAGTCCCAAACTTTGGTCAGTGGCAAGCTTTGTTCAGTTGCACCCGTGTCAGAACTGTTACAAGAGCTACAATACAATGTGACACTTTTATAAGAAGCGAAAGCAAAAAGAAAAAAATTCTGAGCTTCAGAGCATTATAGCACCGTTTGCAGCAAAACCAAATCACAGAATCTCAAAGTGTAATCTTGAGTTTCTACACAGAATTAGCAGAATACATGAGCTTCATTAGCTGTGTTACATATATATTTTTATTTAGTTTATCCTAAGTAGTAGTATTATCATTTGCAAATCAGATCGAAATAATTTAAGGTTAGCTCTAAAAGCGTCCTGAAAAGACTGTTCATTAACCTTATTGGTGCAATGTAAATGCTTCTATCTCAGCACCTTTCAAGTGCAGCACAATAAATTAAACCGTGATATTTAAAAATGGCAGATCACTAGTTCGTTTTTTTTTTTTTTTTTTTTGTTCCCACCAGGGGGCTTTTTGTGGGCTCTAGTGTCCCTTATATGACAGTAGGCTGACAGGAAGGTGGTAAAGGGGGAAGACATGCGGCAAATGTCGTCGGGTCCGGGAGTCGAACCCACGACGGCCGCGTCAAGGACTTAAGGCTTCCAAATGTGGGTCGCGCTAACCCCTACGCCACCACAGCACGCCCCCAGATCACTAGTTCTAAGTAGATTCATTGCACTATGAGTACCTTTTCTATCTCCTTGGCTTTCGCTGCGATGGCCATGGTTCGCCTCTCTTCTAGGTTCTCTGTAGAGTTTTTGCTGTCTTCAGTGACCGAAGCCAAGATTGGTTCCTCCTTTTCTGCCTCTGGAGGATTACTTTCCTCCTGTAGGGAGAGGAGAAGAGAGCTTTATGTGAATCCTGGCTTCACAGGAAGCTAGAAACTGAAAAGCAGATTAAAAATGACTTTGAACCAAAGGAAGACTTGGAATGTGGTGGGTCAGTAACCTGAAGCCCAGCATCAGTGGATCACTATGACCTGACCTACTGTTACTTCTTTTATAGGAAGCCGAAGTTGATGAAGCATAGTAAAAAAGGTCAAACTTTGCTCTACAGCAGTTTTTCCAACATGAAAAGTCAAGCGTCACTAATAACAAATGAGTAAGCTCAACTTTGAACTACATCTGCAAAGAAAAGCAAACGGGAACATTAGGATTCCTGTTGATGTTTTCATTGTGTATCAAAGCTAATCTAATAAGACTCAAGCGGTTTCTACTCACTGACTTGTCAGGTTTTGGACAGGAACTTCAGAAACTGGGAAGCATCACAACAAAATCAAGACTTCTAATGAGCAGACTGGAAATTGTGCGTAAATTGGGACGCATTTCTGCTCATTTCCTGATTCTATGAGAGTTTGACGGCCAAGGAGCAGAACTGCCCAACCAGGACTAAAGTTCACTCATTCATCCAGGGCAAACGGGCAACGGACCAAGTCATCTTTCATTCCTAGAAGTTTGAGTAAAGACATTACGAGCGACGGAGCATCAAGTCCGGCTGCGGTCTAAAAATGAAAAGCACAACTCATAAGGAATCATCCAATTATTCCTTCCTATTCAGTGCCGAGCGTAGCTCCAGGGAGAAGTCCTACGTACACGCTTGTGCACGTATGAAGGATCACATTTGTCAGGCTTCGGCCTCCTTTGCTCGAGTTAATAATGAAAGCAACCAGAACCGAGCCTTATTTTAAGCGGCTGGAAAAAAGCTCAACTAGGTTTGCTCTCAAGTCAAAGCTTATTTTTTTCCACATAAGGAATAATGTGAATGTGGTCATTTTTGGAGTATATGTAACAGGCTGCGCAACAAAAAACACATAACAAAAAGACATTTTCATTCCAAAATACTTTTAGCTTACTTTTCTAGACAAACAAAAATGCCCGCATGGTCTAAAATTAAATTAGGATTTATGTTTCCAATGTTCTAGCAGTTTGCATTCATCGGAGATGTATTGTTGCCATTGCCAGGGATTTTCCAAACATGAGACTCTCCAAGCACTAGTACTGACTGAGAAAGTAGTGCTTTACAATAAGTTGATATTGTAGGAAGAATTGCTACAGTGCAGAAGTTATTGCTTCATATATCAAAAATGAAACAGAAAAAGCATACGATACCTCGTAAATGTAGAAACAAACTTTTCCCCAATTTTAACCACAAACTTCCTTCATTTTTATAGGAGTTTTATGTGAAAGATCAACATGAAGTAGTTGAAGTGAAAACAAACAGACGAACCTTAAAAAAAAAAAAAAAAGCGGCATTTCGTTTTTAGCCCCCTTTACTCAAATACCCGGAAATAAAATCCAGCGCAACTTATTCAGCACTGCTTTTCTAAGTCCTGTTAATTTAATCTCAGTAGAAATAGAGACATTCTGTGAAGGCCTCACAGGCTTTTCAGAAGACGTTAGTGAACAAACATTGTCAAGAAGAAGAAGAAGAAACACAGCAGACAAATCAGGGATACCGCTGCGGTGAAGTTCAACGCAGGGTTTGGTTATGAAACAATACCCTCGGCTTTGAACATGTCACACTGAATCAATCCATCTCCCAAAAACGGACAGAATATGACACAACTCTAAACCCACCAAGATGAAGCCGCCCACCTAAACCAGACAAGGGGAGCATAAATCAGAGAAGCAGCAAAGAGGTCGGGAGAAAAAGCGAGAGAATTTGGCAATGGAAAAACTAAACGTCCAGAGAAACCTTTGTTGGAAATATAAGCGGTAAGAAATCCTGTTTAGAGTTTGCCGTGGAAAATAGCTGCACTGATCATATTAGAGCACAAACCTTCACCCTGAACACAGCTTCCCCACCATGAAACGTGATGGAATCTGTGGAAAGCTCTGAACACGGGTTCAGACTCTCTCTATCCGGTCGGACTCGGCTAGAGACATCTTACAACAAAGAATGAACAAACATTTCAAAAATGGGCAAAACTGACAGAGTTACCCTGTAAGACTTGCAACTTTAATTGCAGAAAAGGTGGTTATACAAATAACTGACTCGGGGAGGCTAAATAGAAGCGCACATGGAAGTTCAGTTCTTTATTTCTGAAACTGTGAAAAACAATTCATCCTTTTCATTCACCTTCACATGTCTGCACAGATTTCCATTGGCCTACCTCAAAAAATAGCACTGAAGTTCATTTGTGATTGTAAAATAAAAAATGGTTTAAAAAAGTTCAAAGGTTAAGAATACTTCTGCAAGACGCAAGAATCCACATATCTTGTTATTTTACGTGGTCAAATATGAAATGGCAACAAAGAGGATTTTTGTGCAGAGATGAACCTCCTGGTGACCTTTTCCTTTGTTCCAAATCCAGCTCTCCACCCATAGACCACCCTGGCTCACAGCCAGAGGTGGAGCTGCTCTATAGTTACCCTCCTCTTTGGTCTCTTCAGTCAGAGATGGCTCCAGAAAGCCTGCCTATGAGTTCGTGCGCGTGTGTGTGTGTGTGTAGAATGGCCACAGCAGGCAGTGACCCAGTCTATTAGAACAAGCTTTACTGAACGTGCACAGCAAAAGGCTTTCATCTCGGCCAAGGTTATGGGCATGTGCCCCGGGAACAGATCAACAATGCACCGCAGCACAGATCAAACCCAGCAGAACCACGTGTGTGTGTATGTGTGTGTGGAGAGGTGGGACAGTAACAAACTTTTATCACAGCATTGATTGAACGGGACATGAGTCAGACGGAGGCATGTTTGTATCTTGCAACAACTCGTTAGTTACCCAGCTGTTTGTGTTTTTTTTATATATATATATATATATACTTCCAACTAAATACATTCTTGCAAAATGCACACTGTCCTCTCAGTTTTTAAAACTCTCTCTCTTTGTCCCAAAAATGAAAAAGCAGCTTTTGATTTAGGCTGTGGTAGACCAGACCTCTTCTGAACTGGTTCAGTGAAACCACAACACCATTGTGACCATAATAAAGCCATTTTATTGGGTTTTTGATTAAAGTAAACTCACCACAGACTTGTAAAATGCTACAAGTCAACTTGCTCTCAGCTTCACTTTAGAGAAATGAGGTCGGCGCTACAAAAGGCAGTTTGGGATAACGTTTTCGGAACGTCAAAAAGAAATTAAATGACTACAGGCCAACCAGTATGGGTCCCCATTGCAGATGTGTTTCTTTTTTTAACCTATAAAATGATTCTTTTTTTCTTCTACCGTACATGGAATATTGTTTAATTGAGATGTTTGAAAAATGTGTAATTCTGTTAATCTAGTGATGCAGACATTTAAGCCGTCTACATGTTGTTCATAACCCATTAACAATACTCTGTTATAGTCAAAGTAGTTGAGATGAAGCACAATTACACAAAAGTTTTCCTCTCTGAATAATTGCATTTCATTTTAGAACAGTATTTTTTAAAAGTGTTTTGCTAAAATGTCCACTACAAAAGCTACAAGGAGAAGATCACGGTGGGATGCAAACAGTAAATGGAATAGTCGAGTGCTTTTGCACATAAAATTCTTCCACATATCGTTATCCAGCAACAGATTTTCCCACTTTATTTAATTGTACACAGAATTTATCGCATAAATTCTAATTTGTTTAAAAATAAAAGTCAAGTACTCCTAAAAAAAAAAAAAACAGAAGACCAATATTGATTCACAGAATAACATTTTGGTAGCAAAAATCGTTCAATTCTAATACTGAACAACCTATATAACCTAAGGAATAAACACTGAAGTGATTAACAAGCAATTCTTTCAGAGCATTTAAATTTGTTGGTCAAGATCTGAAGGAGGCGTAAAATACAGAAGCTTCTCAAACTCAAGTCCGAATGTTGCTTGCAAGACTTGTGTTGCACATCGACGTCTCAAAAAAGCTTAAACGTCCAACAGACACACTCTTGATTTGAATAAGGAAACGATTGTTCAGTGTAAACAGCGTAAACACATCTTAATGAGCTCTGTTGGGACTCCGCTGTCTTTGCGGTCAAGATCATGTGATAAAGTTATGACTCGGGCTACTGACTTAACCCCTTGCTTCTGGGTGGCCTCTGCTGCACACACACACACAGAGCTCACTAATCACAATCACATCTGATCTTATTTACACTCCTCTGTGCAGCTGAAGATGGATGACATGAGCAAAACAAACTACTATTTACAATTTGGGCAGGAGCTGTACACTAAAAGCAGTTTTTTAAAACTTGGTCAACACTTGAGCCACTTTCCTTTACCGTTATCAGGCCATCTGACTGAAGTCTGCTTATACCACACATAAACACAGTGCAGGCCTGATGGCTTTTTAGGCTGCGGCTGAACGCTGCTTTAAAAGCCATTAGCATGCTTCGGTGGGACTGAACGCTTACAGCGAGGATGGGATTTAAGAAGTTCCAGATGCACCCTGCTGGATGTCGTCTGCTGGCGTCGAAGGCAGAGAGCAGGGCGACCGATTAATAAAGTTGTTTTTCATAAGCAAATTTAAACCCAAGTTGGTTGTTTCTTAAAAACACAAAGGGTTCTTCTGCTCCACTTCCTTCGAAATATCTTTAAATTTAAGCAGACGTTTCTTTGTTGCTCACCTTGTTTGATGTCGCACTCTGTGGGGAGCCTTCTCGTGACAAGCCAGGAATTTTGTCTGCAATTTTAGGAAAACAAAGAAGAAAGAGAACAAAGGACTGATACATTGAGCTTTAAAACGGCGGCAAACATGAAACATTATCCACCAGAAAAAGGAGATTCAGGAAAGTGGTTGAAAAAAAGTGATGAGAAGCTGGGATTCTACGATGGAACTGGAGAACAAGAAAAAGGCGCATAGCTTTCATAGCTAAAACACGTCAACTGTGGTCACCAGTCGAGCTCTTTGATATAGTTTCTGGGTCAATTAAAAAACTAAAGTGAACCCTTGGCGCCCAGGAAAGAAACATAAAAATACGTCAGTGGAAACACCGGCTTTATGAATATCCATCAGGCACTCTACACCCTCTTCCCTCTACTTCCCCGGAGCATGAGCTGGTGGCATCTTTATGAGCCCTGACAGACGGGACGACAGAAACGAGGAGAGGGGCTTCCTGCAGGACACGTTAGAAACGCTTTCTGTCAACTCAAGTTACTCGGACTTAACCGTTTCATTTTCCATTCATTTGTACTGGAAACCGCATCTTTAACTTTCTAGAATTAGTACGACTGATTAGAGAAATATTGTGGGATGAAAAGAAATGTGTATTTTATTTTAGTTATGCTTTCTTTCCAACAAGTGCTTCCTCAAGAATAATTGTATTCTTTCAGAGTTTTTGCCCTTTTTTGTAGAGGATAAGAAACATGTGATGAACAATGTTCTGGTCAGAGGAATGTGAACTGTGTGACATCCAATTTAAACTGTGTGAGGTGGAAACCCAACGATGCAAAGCACCTTGAGCACAGCAGCTGTGAAAAAAGGTGGTGGCAGCATTGAGCTGCAGGACAGTGAAGCTTGAACTAGGATGGAGTAAAGTACAGGGCATTTATAGGAGACTTTGTGTTTGTCTACCACAAAAAAAATCCCAATGAGATATCCTGGGATTTGTGTATCTGTAAAATAAAACGTGGAGAAGTTCCAAGGTTCAAAAATACTTTTGCACGGCACTGGAGCCATATCCTCTAACCGCAAGCAATAAAGAGTTGAGAAAGCACAATTAAACTGCTAAACTGGGATTTCTTCCGTTTGCATTATACATCAGTAATACTTTTAATAAAAGTCCAAGCCAAGTTGGTCACCAACAACTAGACTGAACTTTAACTTACCAATAATCTTGGACTCAGTATAAGTTTCTTCATACCCTGCAGGAAGACCAAACCGTGAAATCACTAAGCCGAGGACGATAACTGGGCCATCTATCATAAAAAACATCTAAACTATGACCCGGTCCCTTTAACAGAAGGTTTAGTCACATTTCTCCGCCTTAAGGCCATTTTATCACGCAACCCCTACCAGTGAAATCATTACCAAAACACACCATTATTGTTCTGCAATGTAAAGAAAGCACCTATACTAATCAAATACTTATTTCACAGGGGAAAAGCTCAAGGTGAGATGAAAAGCACAGGATAGCACCAGCTCTCAGAGTAAATTGGAAAGTTAAAGGTTTGAAGGCAACAAAAAAAAAAAAAATCATGCAGCACATAAAGAGATACCTTAGCACTTTCATGTGTTTTACATTAGATCTGTCAGTGAATTAGGTCAAAAACAAAATATAAAAAAATTGAATTCTACTATAAATTAAAACTATTGTAACAACAACAGTGAATGAGTAGGAACAATGAAATGTGCTAATGTACCTCACAACAGCAAGATGAAGTGACTTCCTTATTCTAATTAATGATTATCCCCCACTAGGTTATTGTATATTTAAAACTCATGAGATAACTTGCTTAAGACCTGGGTGAAATATATACTAGTGAAAAACAGCTGAGGTTTCTGGGCTGGAGTCTTAACTTGAAATGTTTACAGTAAATGTCCCGATTCCAGAATGTCTTTTAATCCGTTTAACTTTGCTGCAATCCTCATCATGTTTTGTGCACGATAAGGATGCAAAAAAAAAAAAAAAAAAAAAAAATGACATCACCCAGGTCCAAGCTCGCTCACGTGAGTTGGTGTACAGACCCAAAATGTCATGTCCGCTCTGTGGAAAGAGCGCCCCCCAGAGGTGCTCAGAAACACCTGTGTGACTCTCTGGACCGTCCAAATCTGGAAAAGCCAATCAGCCAGATTGTCAGTCAAAGACACAGAATGAGGTAAGGCAAACAAAAGAAATGGAAAACAATGGATGCACATTTTTTTGACAAAACGTTAGTTTTTGTTTATTTTTTTCTGTTGAACGATGCCTACATGTATTCAATCAACTTGAAAATGTAATTTGATCTCTAATGAAAATGCTTGACATGCTTATGTTGAATGGATTTTTTGAAGGACTTGGTCCAATAACTAACTATTTAGTAGCTTGAGGTCCAGAGAACAAAATATCAAAGTAAAGTAATAAATTACTGGGAAGTAGAAAGGAAATCTCAGTTTTCAGTACTTTTACAAAGAAATTGAAATAAAATCTGAAAACAATGTTAAATTTTCTTTCCTTTTCACAGTAAGAAACTACTTAAGTTTTGGTTCATCACAAAAAAAAAACAATAAACTGTTGTTGTAAAATATGATAACGTTCAAGATTTATTAATATCTTGAAAAGAATTGGCTCCTCAAACTATTTATAACCCTGATTTCAAAAAGCTATAAAATATAAAAAAATAATGCATGTTTTGTACATACTCTTGCCTTGCTGTGTGGAAAAAGGCAGGTTCTTTGCCCTGTCTGGCGAGTAGCCTCTGCTGCTCACGCTGGAGCCAGAGCGACTGTGAGGGGAGCGGGCCACCTCGCGGCGGACAGGGGAGCGTTCTCTTAGGGGAGGGAACAGGGCTGCCTTCCTCCTGTAAGGATCCCTGTCCTCCCTGGAAAGATGAGAGACATAAATTAGTCTTATATTTGTCGTATTCCAACATTTCAAGTGGAAACTGGAAAATTGTTCTCATTTGATGTCAGAACCAGTAATTTGCCACAATTTCTGTTCATGGTTCCATTTATTCTAAAACGCAGTGCAAAGTCGCCATCTAGTGTTCACTATGATGTACTGAACTTCATTTTGGATGAAAATATTGAATTATCTATCCTATATGTTGCATCTTCAGCCTCTAATGACTTTCTAACATTAGCTTGAGACAGTGCTAAGAAAGGGATTCCCAGGTCAGTGATCAGCGAGTCCTTTTCATACCCTCTGTCCAGGTTGCGGATGGCTTGCACTAATGTGTCTTCCCCGCTTTCTGGGAGCGATCTGGCAGCTGGATAAACGCCCTGGCTTCTCACACTGGGAGGTGGAGGTACACGAGCACTGAGGGGAGAAAAAATAAATTACATGAATTAATAAAAACACTGATAAGTGGTTGTAAAACTCTAGGATGATTTTTGAAATTAAATATATAAAACAAGTCTGGATTTTTATCCTGACTTGTTGTAATTAGTTAATTTCACTGAATAATAGTAAATGATTTGTGGCAGCATTAAAACCGCGTGGTGTTCGAGGAACAATGCAAACAGTTTTTCTGCACTGCCATTTCATTCATTTGTATTTTTTTTAATCTTCTCTGTTATTACAGAGAATATATATATTTTTTTTTTATTAAAAACAGAAGCTGTTGTGCTAAAAAACTAAGGGAAGGAAATACAAATAACTTGTTTATAGAAAAGTGCTGGAGGCTGAAAGGAATGTTTGGAGTTCCCTCCTGTTCCTGTTGCCCTTAGCAACTTGATCTTGGATAAATTGAGAACAATTGAAGGACTTTTAGATTCTTCAATGCCAAACTAAAGTTCCCTAAATTATATGACCATTATGTGAGCCAATGTGTAATAATGGGTGATCAATGAAATATTAAAGCTTTGGTATTCATGACTAACTCACCATTGTGGTACAGGAATGAGGTTTTTAGATGGAAAATTTACTAAATGTGTTCACCATGTCATTATGCACAATACTCTAAGAAATACAAAAAAATGCAGGTGTAGTGCATGAAATCCTGGCAAACAACCTTAGACTGTGGGGAAAACAATAAAGACAAAAAGAGAAATAATTACCCAAACTCCAAAGATCGTCCCGCATGAGGGTCTTCTCTCGGTACTCTGTAGGGAAAGTCTTCCTACAAAATTTTTTTTTTTTTTTTGAAAAATACAAATAATGAAAAAGAGAAATGCAGTAGATCAAGGTCTTCTTTGTATGCAATTTAATTTATCAATACTTAAAAGGTAGAACGATTGAACATAAAGAACGCCAACCTCAATAATGTCACATTTTATCAAAGCAAACATCAATATAGTAAAGCAAAAAAGAATGAACAAAGGGATCGTTTTATTTTTACCCTTCGTGCTGGTGGGATTGCTCTGCGCTCAGGAAAGTGGTGGCCCTCCACTTGGTACCCCCTCTGATCGTCATGGAAACCCCGAGGGCCGCCTCCATTTGGGTAAAAACGGGGACCTCCTTCATATTCATACCCGCCTCGACCGTACTCATCCTCCGGTCTGCCAAACGGGCCTCTCCTCTCGACGGCTCCGGCTGCCCTTGGATATGGACCCTACGCAAAAGTGCGGAAAGTAAGAATTCTTGGAAGAAAAAAAAAAAAAGTACATCTTTTGTTGTCTAAAAAATGGTTTTGTTGGAATAAACAAAGCTTACAACTTGTGCTCCGAATGACAAGGGCAAAAAAATAAATAATCTCTACACACTTACTGGCCTTTCTTGCATAAAGCGGTCTTCATACACCTCCCGTATACTTCTGTCTCTTCTGTACGTCACTGTGAAAAGACAATAATATAAAGACATTGCATCATTTCAGAAGGGAAACTTGCATTATATAGATGTGTAAGAGTGAAATATGTCAGGCATTTAATTCTTGTAATTTTGATGATGATGGCTTAGAGATAATGAAAATAACAATAAGAATAAATCAACAGCTCCGAAAATTAGGACACTACTTAAGATCAGCAAAAAATGATCATTTACTGCATCAGTGGCAGAGGTGATCAGCCTGTGGTTCTGCTGAAGTGTCACAGGAGCCCAAGCTGCTTTGAAATCATCCTTCAGATCATTTGCCTTGTTGGTTTGGTGCCTCTTATATTCCTCTTCAAGATACCTCAAACTCTCTATGGGGTTCAGGTCAGACCAGCTGCAGGACAGTCAGGCACGGTGACACCATGCTGTCTGAACCAGCTTCAGGCGCCATTCCCTACCACTGCTGAGAATGGAAGTCAGCATCTCCATGGAGCTTGTCAATCCTAGAAACACTAACACTTCTTGGTAATTGACTGGACTTTAGAAAACAGTGGACTAACACCAGCAGACTGAAAGGCAACCCCAATAACTGACTGTGGAAGCCCCACTCTGGATTTCAAGCAATGTGGATTTTGTGTCTGTCTATTTGTTCTCCAGACTCTGAGACTTTGATTTGCAAGTTACATGCACATTTATTTTAGCCCGATTTTGAACCACGGAGCAATTCAGTTCTTTATTTCCAAATCCCAGTTAACATGCTTCTGTCATATCTGGTTCAGATGCTACTTCACACAAAAAAAGTGAGCTTTCATCTATGTGTAGTGGCTCTTGATGTGCCGACTCCAGCCTAAGTTCATGCCTTCTGTAGATGCAGAGCAGTCCAGAACCAGAACCAAACATGGAGAAGCAGCATTCAGATTGTAAGCACCATAAATCTGGAACAAACTTCCAGAAAACTGCAAAACAACTGAAGTTCCTTTAAATCAAGCCTAAAAAAAAAACCCTGTTTAAAGTTGCTTTTGAACTATAATAAACGAAACACTAACCAACATGTTTGATGTGTATTATTTTGGTGATGTGTATTATTTTGGTCATCGAAACGCAATGCTTTCTTAATTGTTGACTGCATGGTGTTTTCATTATCACTTTCCGTTTTTTGTATGCAAAGCACCTACCAAATGCAGAAGATTATTTTATTTGCAGAAAATAATCTGTAAATAAACTTGATTGATTGAACTTCTCCGCAATATTTTAATCTTCTAACATAACATTGATTTTCACTATCTGTTTGCCATAATCATCAAAAGTACCAAAAAAACAAAACATTTGACATAATGACATAATTCTCTCCATGTGTATTCAATCCATATAATTTATGAGTTATACTTTCTGAATGATGTGACAAAATGCAGACCCTGTAGTTGTACTGTTACCAGATTCCCTAGCCTGCTCCACAATACATAAAGTAGAATTTACATGTGTACAAGTTTGTAGTAGTATTGTGATCAAATGAGAGAAGACAGGAATTGTGAAATGCAACCCTTGTTTTGTTTACTTGTCCCTTAAATGGTGCCTCTACTATAAAGGCTTGGTTTGCTACTTACTTTTCAAGTTTGTTGCTTTTCGGGAAATACGACCTTCAATCAATCTGTGGAGAGATTTTCAATTGCATAAATAGAATAGCTAAACATTTCTGAAGAAGGCATGCACAAATCTTTATCTGACAACAAAAACATAAGTTGACAGAAAGATTTAGAACACAACAAAAAGCAGGAATGCAAGATAATTCAATGTGAAGCTTATAAAATGTTATTTTACCACAAAAACAACTAGTTTCTGTTTTTCGTTTGGGCTTGTTGTCCTGGAATTTCGTAATGAACACCTCGCCTTCGCTCTGTTAGCGTCGACAGCCATTTATTATCACAATACTGATGGTTTTAATGTATTAAATACACCAACTCAATGCAGAATAAAACAGAAAGAAGAGCTAACTCGGCTAACCCGTCTGTGCAGCAAACATTCGCACGTTTTGTTTGACGTAAGTGCAGGTTAGCTTTCAGTCACTAGCACATAAAATGCCCAAAACAAATATTTATAGCCTTTCTGGTCGTGCACAACCAACCGCATTTTAAAAAGAAAGTAAAAAGCAATTTCTCTGAGCGGAAAATATCAAAACAGTCTCACCTCTTATTGCCGTTGAGCTAGCCTAGCCTTTCAGAGTTGCTACACAAGACGTATTTATTAGAACGAATGCGTCATCAAGCTGCGACGAGCAGGCAGCGTTTTGTTTCTGTTAGCTTCGTTTATTTGAAACACAATCATTTTCTTGTTTTGACAGAACCAAACTGCGATTTATAAGTGACATCCACATAGGTAAGTCTTCCATTGAACTCACTTGCATACACAAAGCCACATGACAACATTGAATTGAAATTGATAAGTGATTATGTTCTTTTTTTATTATTGTTTTGCATCAATAGTCTGTCCACTATGAGTGGGGGTTTAGCTCCAAGCAAAAGCACAGTTTATGTATCAAATCTACCATTCTCTCTGACAAACAGCGACCTGCACAAGGTAATCTGACTTTTTTTGAAAATCATTCTATGCAAAGAGTCTTAGTACAGTTAAAAGCTACATATTTTAATCAATTGATATGTCCGTTTTTGTACACTAACATACATATTTGGGTCATTGCAGTTATTCACAAAGTATGGAAAAGTCGTAAAGTAAGTATTGCCTTTTTTGTATCTTGTTTTATAACCATTCCTCACATGAATTGAAATGGTATATTAATTTCAACATTTTATTTGAAATTAAATATATATTTGCCCTGCATGAATTTACCAAATGCAACGTTTTTAAAAAAAGCTACACTAAAGAAAAACAAATTAATAATAATTCTGTTTTGCTTGCACTTGGTAGTACCATAGGTTTGGAGCCAAACGCCTAACAACACAAGGCACCTCAAAAAAAAACAAATAATTGGATAGGCTATAAAAGCCTGGTCTGTTCATCTCTATGCTACTTTCGTTTTGACTTCCAAGTGGTTAGATATTTATTTTTTGTATTTGTGTACATAAGCTGTTCTGAAAGTGGATGCATGGTGAGGCGAACTCACCATGCATCCATTATTAATGGGATCATTATTAATTTATTCATGTGGTCAATTTTGGTGGGAGTAATGAACAACGCAGCAGTCCTGAAGTACTAAAAAAATTACCATGTTTTTTTTGTTAGTAACTTGAATGTTATTTTGATTAACACCGGCTTCCCTGACCCCCTTTGTTACTTATTTGATGTCAGCAGATGCATTTACATTTACACGCTTTTAGAAAAAGAATAAAGTTGGTGTTTAGCTTGAATATGTCACAATTTACATAATTGTAGCAAAAGAGAAACAAAGAAATTTCTATGAAATATTACTCTATAGCCACAAACTATACTTGAGTTCAAGTTTGATTGATTTTTCATAAAAGTCTGGCTTGTTGCATTAGAAAACATTTAATCAGCTCACAATTTCTGTGCTGTTTATTCCAGGGTTACAATAGTGAAGGATAAATTCACCAGACAGAGTAAAGGAGTGGCGTTTGTCCTCTTTTTGGACAGAGAAGCAGCTCACAACTGTGCAAGAGCAGTGAACAACAAACAGGTAAGAATACTGACTAACTACTCGCATAAACTACAGATTTCTGTCAGTGTTTCTTTAATGCGTGTTAACTGTATAAAGGAAATTTCTTTATCCACCCAGTTGTTTGGCAGAACAGTTAAAGCCAGTATTGCTGTAGACAACGGGCGAGCAGCAGAGTTTATAAGGAGACGGAACTACACGGACAAGACCAAATGTTATGAATGTGGGGTGAGTGAACACGCAACTTTGGGAAAGACAGACTTGTAGGAATGCCCTTTGTAAATTCAATCTATGCATCACAGGAAACGGGACATCTGAGCTATGCATGTCCTAAAAACCTGCTTGGAGAGAGGGAACCACCAAAAAAGAAAGAAAAGAAGAAGAAGAAAAGGCTTCAACAACCTGAGCATATGTAGGAATTGTATTATAGTAAATAACAGACTATTTTTTGTATAACTTGGTATATATATATGTATATATACTTCTTTTAGTGAGGAAGATGCAGATAGTGAAGAGGAAGGAGAAGACCCTGCCCTGGACAGCTTAAGCCAAGCCATAGCTTTTCAGGTAATTCTCAGCATTGCCATATGTGTAACATATTTATATTTAGCATGTGTATAACCAAAGTCTCTTGCTAGATTCGCTTCAGTTAAAATCTTGCCATAATGGAGGTATGGCAAAAAGACAGAAAAATATGCAGAAAGCTTTAAGAAGTCCCATTTGCAGATTACCACAATCTATGTGGCAAACATGTGGAAGAAGGTTCTCTGGTCAGATCAGACCAAAATTGAACTTTCTGGCCTACATACAAAGCAATTGGTGCAGAAAAAGTAACACTGTGCCTCACCCTCAAAGTACCGTTCCTACAGGGAAACATGATGGATACTTTTGTTCAGAAAGTTGGAGTTAATGGAATGATGGATGGTGCCAAGAACTGGTCAATCTCAGAAGGAAACTATATTTAGAGACGACAAAAACTTGAAATGCCAAAAATCACATCACATTGCCCTATGAAAGCTTTGACCTTCCCACAAAGTCACCAATCAAACATTTGAGCATACCAGCATTTATGTGGTGCAAGAATTACAAAACTATTGATGAAAAGAGATTTCTACAACTTTTCATGAGCCAATTTGTTCAAATGGCCAAAATGACCCTCTGAAAAATTACAATCAGTGCATCTTCCAGGAGTCTTGTAAGCTTCATGACCTGAAACATCAGAATAAAAAAAAATAAAAAATTGTTTTCTCTGTGGTAAATGTTTCAGGTACAGTAGAGTTTATGTCAACTAACAAACTGTCTTTCTGGGGCGTCTCTCCAGCAAGCCCACATGGAGGAAGAGGAGAAGAAAAAGAAAAGGCAAGCGGAAGAGGACAATGCCCATGCCTCGACATCCTCAGACTCTAAGAAACCAAGGATTAAAAAGAGCGCATACTTCAGTGACGAGGAGGAACTGAGTGACTAATACACAGACTTTTAAACCGCATACATATTTATCAAATTGTTTTCTGGCGAAGTCATGTTTTATGTTCTTCAAATATTTTCTTAATAAAATTCGCTTTCTCATGTGTGTGTTCTGTACATATTTACTGCTGTGGGGCGGGTGCTAATTAAAAGTTTAATTCATATGGGGAACGGAAGAAAGATATATTTCTTAACACTTTGGCTGAACAGACTGTGAAGAAAATTTTTTAAAATGCTTTTCAGTTGGCAAATTAGCTCAGTTGTTTTAGAACTTGAAACTTTCTTCAGAATTAAGAATTTAATTCAGAAGAAAGTGGAACATGCTGTTTCCAGTTTTCAATTATTTAGTTCTGTTAATCATGATGATATCTAATGAAAACATATTTAAGATTAGAATATTATGTCACACCAATAAAATGTTGCTTATGAAAAGCAAAACCTTAATGGTTGTTTTCAAAAGGCATTTTTAATCCAACAACTCATTCTAATTTATTGAATTATTCTGTTACCTGTCATGAATTACATACATAGAAAATAAAAGAAATCACTTTCTCAGAAAATTTGAGTATTACATAAAAACAGTGAAAAAGGATGCAGACATGTTATGTCTCACTTCTATAAGAATTACCCACTAATTCTGCAAACTCAGTGTTATAAAGCACTGAGTTAGCAGAGTGCTGAGTCCATCCATTGGAAAGTTTAGTGGAAGGCAAAATTCAGGTAGACAGACATGCATAACAAAACAGTAATAACTGTATACTTGAAGGGACTATGAAGCATGGCCCGTTCAGGAGATTGCTGCTGCTGGAATCTGTGGCTCGACTCCACACACCGATGTATCAAGGACAAACTGTAATGGTTCCATTTCTTGTTTTCAGCCTTGAACCAGAGACAATATCTGACACATCTTATCTGATCTAAAGAGAAAAGTGACTGAACTGTCCAGTGTTTCCAGATGAAAGAAAATTCTGCATTTTAAGTTGGAAATCAACCCAATCTCCTCCATGCCATGCTTCATTGTTGCAGTAAAACCAAGCATTGAAAGGACATAAAAGACATATTTTACAATAGGCAGACATTTCACATTTTGGGTTTTCATTTTCTGGAAGCGCTGACCGTCAACACGGAAACATATCAATCTGTGCACAGTGATTTTGTAATAACTATGAGCTTAACTTTCATAATGCGACCAATTAAATTCTTATCAATGTAGATGCACCTGCAATTCGTTTCCGGTACAATTTAACAAGGACGAGTCACTAATAGGAGTTTCCACAGTGTCCTTGAATGCAGCATTATTCATCAAGAAGAGGAATGTCAGCCTCAGGAAGTAACCGGACTCTGATTGGCCACTTGGAGTCACGTGGCGATTTCCCAAGCGGAGTTTCCACGACAGCTGGAAGCCGAGCGGGTAAAAGGCGCATCGCTTCTTTCCTGAAATAATCGGAAAATAACACGACTTCTGCTCGTCCCAGCTCCTCCAGATAAACCCTGGTCTGGCATGGGCGACAAGCGGAGCCCCACAAGGTGAGCAGTGCGTCCTAAATATTTTAACCAGGGGAGGGGAGCGGACACAGAGGCAAGCCCACGGACCACGGAGCGGGGCGGGGGGGGGGGAGGAAAATGGGCTTTTCTCTTTCGGTCTCTCCCTCTCCTTCTCGTGTATGAGCGCGTGCCATGTATCCTCGCTCGGGTGTTAAAAAAACCTCATCGGCAATTACAGTGTCAGATCACGGCGCGCGTGCAGATGATGGTTTCCTGAATCCTTTAGGCTTTTACCAGAGGTTTGCTTTCGCTCTCCGAAGTCACTCTTGTCCCCCTCATTTTTGCTTATGAACTCATTCTGTTTTCTTTTATTTATTTCTCCTTTATTTCCACATTTATTGTCTTTAAAGGCCGAAGCGTCAACCGAAGCCCTCCTCCGACGAGGGGTTTTGGGACTGCAGCGTGTGCACCTACAAGAACACGGCAGAGGCTTTTAAGTGCATGATGTGTGATGTGAGGAAGGGGACGTCAACAAGGTAAGGCGATGGATATGGCATTAGGTTTTATGTGTTTGGGTGGGCATTAGTGGGTCCCCTGGGAGGGAGGGATGGATGGCTGGGCTGCCCTCCACCCCCTTGCATCAAAACGACACTTTGTCACGATCACCTCTCTATTGCTGCCTTTGCATGGATAATAAAATTCTTTATTAAGCATTAGTAACACATTCAAACCTTATTCCAAATACAAATGTGGCTTAAAATAGTTAACAGTTGTGGGCCACGTGCTTATTTTTTTAAAAGTTTTTTCGTTGTTTGTATAAATGGTGGATTTGATTTGGCAGAGTCGGGTCTACAAAATAAGAAAAATTGGGATTTATTTATTTTTTTACGTTTTTATATCCTGATTTATTTCTATTTGACATTGCTTAACCCAATTACAGACTATTACTGAAAATTTAAATCAAATAAAATTTTAATGCATAGTGATATACAAAACAGTTTCTGGTAACCTTTTTATTATTAAATCTTGTACAGCATACCCAAAACTGTTCAGAAATATTGTCAGTTTTGTCAAATAATAGCTCCAGGATTAAGATGGAATTTTCTCAGGCCTAATTTTATAATAGTTTGATAATTCACTGCTCTTATAGCTTAATCCATTGACCATTTTGGATGTGCGCTGGTGGTTATCTGTCTGAAAGAAGGCTTTCATACTTATTACTAGTCAAGTTAAGACAATTTTGGCTGTATGGTAACATTTCCAGTTGAAGAAAATGAGCAAGACATGCAACACCTTTTCCTGAGCTTTAAAGCAACATTCGAAACGCTAATAGTAGCGTAATATAATGGTCAACTACAGATTCTATCCAAATTGATTGCTATACTTGTCTTACTCTGGAAAAAAAGCAGAATAAAATATAATTTTGTCTTAAAAATTATGCATGTTTTTTCATCTTTGTTTTTTTTTTTTTTTTTTCTTAAGTGAAATGTAGCAACAGTCATATATGGATAAAATCTTCAATAATATGGTGTTAGCTTCATCAGAGAAAAATTTCTTCTGTTATACCTATAAATAATATAGATGTATGCTTCTTTTGTGTAAAATTGTCCTATTTTAACTCAGTGTTATGATACCATGACAGTATTATTCTATACTCATCTCCTGATGAGTATAATCAACCATATCTCATCTGGTAAGTCAGTAAGACTTTTTGCCTGGATAGTCAACTCAAGGCATTTTCTCTGTTTTCTCATTAAAAGGAAAAGATATGAAACGGTTGCGGTTTAATAGCCGTTTCACTAAAACATTGATGATGTACCTTGCAACTCGCCCATGCCTATAGGGAACCAACTTCTTTCAAAACAATATACACGCCCTCGATAGATGGGTAATTATCCACACGTTGATGGCATTAAGGTGCACAGTTCATGCAGATATATTCCCTCACACTAGAAATTGGAAGCAGGAAATTGGAGTTATTCCTGAGCGACTCTCTTTGAGAAGGAAAAACAATACAAAGGAATAAAGGAGAGGAAGTGTTGCAGTGCACTCCTGCCATGGGACACGGTGTGTGTGTCACTCCATGATCTCCCTCTTGAGTGAATTACTAATTCTCCTCCTGCATTAGCACAACTTTCTCAGTGATTATGCTATCTAAAACAATGGATCTTTGATGGCCTTTGTGGTTATTTTTTTCCCCCTGCGTGTGTAATGATTCCGTTTATTTCTTTGTATGTGCGAGTGGGAGGCTTTGTTGTAAAAAGAGCAGCTGCCAGACAGACAGCCATAGCTCATTACTATGCAACAGCTTAATCAGCCTGCTGTCGGAGGGACACACACATGCACGCACTTGAGCCCAGATGCGCCCATCATGCAAATTTTCAACATGACTGCATGCATATTTGTAGGGTAATACACACACACACACAGGCAAAGAAAAAAAAAATAAAAAGCTGGAGTTCAGTTGTTGAAAGTGGCTGAAGCAGCGGACATGCTGCCATGTAGAGGACACTTCATCGACTCATCAAAAGTAGCTTTCAGTGCTGCCAAGAACTTGTCTAGATCCTTATAAAAACAAACGTGACATTATTTGCCTTCCCCATCTTTTTGTTTTGGTTCTTAAGGATGTTGGCAAGGACACAGCTCAGAATTCCCCTCCAAACCACAAATTCCAATAACATCTCCTGTGTTTTGGAGCAGACATGCATCTTTAATCTCTCCTCTTTGCACATCCTCAGGTCTTTCACAGTGTTGCCTTCAAAGTGTATTTGGCGTTAGTGCCAGTATTTGGGTTTGGGAACTGAAAGAAGGTTGTGTTTCTATGTGGCGACCGTTTCTGTGTCGATTCATATGTTTTGGATGCTAGTACAGATTTTTCCTGGTACAGTACTCTAGATTCTAAAAAATCCTGATACTTCAAAGTCTATGAGCCATGCACTTTAACAAGGATCTTATGTCATGTAGAAGTGACCCAGCCCTATAGCGTCAAAGGTGTTCTTGTTCTTCCTGGGCTTCACACTGAACCCACATGGAGTGTTTGTTGAATTTAAAGCTCAGTCCTAGTCCCAACTGACCAAATCAGTTTCTGTTGAAATCTCAGTTGGTTTAAGCTCCGCAGATATTAGTGACCAAACGCTTCAAAAGAGTTGATTCCTCTTTGAGCTCATTGAAGGTAAACAGATTTTTATGCTTGGTACTTAACAAGAATGACTGAGCCATAGCTGCGAAGCAATGAATTCCTGTCTGACAGGGGCATAGCGTGTGCACATGTCAGAAGAAGCATCTCGCAACAGCAGCTAATGGGAGTTTAAATCAGCCTATCACACAGTAACAGCACAGGGTTGACATGTGAAATATCACGAAAAAGATATGAAAGCATTTGCTTGTAGACTTTAGTCCAGACATCAGGATAAATGTTTTATGCAAGCAAAGCTCAGCACATATTGTAGAGTTTAGTACATCTTGCAGCCTGGATTCCAGTGGCGTGGGAAGATGATCTGCTGCAGGGGGTCCAAAGCCGTCTGCTGACTGAAAGCAGCGAGACGAGCCTGTGATTTTGACTGCATCCAAGCAAGCGCACATCAGCAGAACTGGACTCTTATCGGAGGTAATGGTGTCTGCAGATGACAGTTTGACGGAGTGGGAACTGGCCGATGTTTCACTAATGCTGTCAGCAACTCAGAAGTCAGATTTAACGAAGCACAACCTGCAGCACGCAGAACGTTTTAGTATGTAGTGACTTCGCAAGAGCATTTTTACCCTTTGCATAGTCTACTTTGTGTTGGTCTCAATAAAATACGACACAACTTGTGTCTGTAATGTAACAAAACAGGAGAAATCTAAGGGGTTATGAATACTATTGCAAAGCACTGTAATCGTGGTTCTAAATTTGAAGTGGTAGAGAAATGACTTTCTTGCCGCAAACCGAATGCAGTCATTTGTGCAAATTAATACAGCAAAATGCGTTGCTCCTCTACTGCTAGCTTCTCATTTACAGTATTTAATCAAAGGAGCTGTAGAGGAGGCAGCGGATGAGGCACTCATTAAATTACCAGTTTGCTGAGAAAAAGCGGGGCAGATTTTTATCTTCCTGGAAGTGCTTGGGCTCAGTCCCAGTTTTTTGAAAACAGATGCTCAATATGGAGGTCATGGAGTGGTAGTATTGTTGTGCAGTTTGATAAATGAAGGACAAAGAAACAAGTACACAGTTACACAGGCTCTTGAGCAAGGCACAAGACCTACATGCAACCAGGATGACTCGTTACAAAGGTCTGAGTATTCATGGAAAGCTACTAAGCAACTTAAAGTCAGGCCTCTGGTCTCATGTTTGGAATCAAAGCTAAATATGGAATAAATGCTTCCGACAGGGAGTGTTAAGGCCTAAAGACTCTTAACAAAACATTACGTGGCGCAATAACCTTCTCTGGTGTCAACCTCACCTGTAACATTTCACTGAGCTGACGAGTCAGAGCCACCAGCGATACGCTGAGCGTTTCAGATCTTGTTTTGCAACATTACAGACTCATTCTGCAGGTCAGGACAGTGAGCCTGCTCCTGTTTGTGCTCATCCCTCTCTCTTTGCGTTTGCTGTTTGCTCTTTTTTTTTCTCTTCTCCTCTCCCCCAGAGTCGAACTGAACCTCGGGCGCCTTTCTGACAGAATGACTGATGTGCAGGTTTTTCGAGAGCTCCACCTAAACAAGCACAAGCTATTCTGGCTGACTGGGAGCCTGTCAGTATTTGGCTTTTTTTCTTTTTGGTTAGATGTTTTTTTTCCCCTAAAGCTCACCCACACAGTGAAGGTGCAAAAAAAAAAAAAGGTGAAAAAAAAAAACCCAAAGTGAGTTGTTCTTCTGTTTTTCCCTTATTAAGGTTGGTAATGTGTTTGTTTTTTTTTTTGTTGAAACATCTGACAAAATCTCTAAATATTTTTTGCAGTGTTGATTTAACTGCCCAAAAACCAAATGGCAACTATTTAGCTCAGCCTTTTTTCAGCTTCTCTAATGAGGTCAAATCAAGGGTTGGTAGAAACTTCCTGAGTATTTATAGCACCACGAACAAAATCATGTTGTTTGGACATAACACTGACTGCCACTGTAATATTCTTGGCAATTTTTTCTGATCTATAAATAAGCAATGAACAGGTGAACTGCATCATATCATCAACTTTTACCAACCAAAATACCAGCTGACTGTAAATTCTTTTTTGCTGGCTTCCTCGTGGTGTACATAAAAAAGTGTTTCTACACTCCAATCAAAAGCTCATTATTTCCCAGGTGGAAATGTTTCGTTTCATAAAAACTTCCTGCTGCATAAGATGGAGGAGGAATTATGGGTGGAGTTTGTTGCGTTTTGTGAGCAGAGGTAGTGGCAAGGCGGAAGTGAAGCCTATTTTAGTGTAAAGAACCAAATCAGAGGACTGCAAATATGCGTTTGTTACCTCTGTGATTCTACCATGCTGTAAGTATTTGAACACGCACAAGGATTCTGTCCTGAGGCTCACCGTTTTGCTTAGTTTCAAAGTGTAAAACTGCGCAAAAGTGGTGGATTTATTTCAAAATTTTTGTGAAAAGGCCTATGGATTTTCATCAGATGGAAAAATGTACAATAAGTTGGAGATTAGTGCATCTTTCTGTTCTGCTTTCCTTTAGGGATAGATGCTTTTTCACACTGATTTCATTGTTTATGGCTTTCAGCTAATTCCTTTTCCCAGAAAGCTTGAATATTACATAAGCTCAATAAGACGTATTCTGTTTTAATGAGATGCCTCTGCACATGTTGTCTTTTCTCATGAGAAACGCTGCATGCAAGCCACAGTTTTCCCCATTTTCCTGCTTTTATAGTGCCAGTGTGTGTGTGTTTTTCTCTCTAATTACTCAGAACTGTGATGTTAGCGGAGAATAACGCCTCAGACAGTCACATGTTTTCATCCCCTTAGGTGCTGATAAATTCCTTGGTTTGCTTTCATTGTTCTGCCGAGCTTTTGAGGCTCAAGTCATTGAGGAATGAGTGTTATTAAACACATCCACTTCTCTTTTGTGCTGGCTTTCTCTGAATATAAATGGATGCCATGATTACATTTTCTGCTAAGTGTCGCAGATGGGTCGTTAGTGTGGGTTGCCGGTATTAACGCTCACACATTGTACAGACAGAAAGTGTACACCTCGGACAATGAAGCTAGCTGTTATCACATCAGCACAGCTCAAAAATTATAGCTGCCCGATAAGCCTGTAATCGCTGATTATGACACTGATGCATGACACATTGTGTGTGAAGGCAGGGGATTGTGTGCAGCACAGTGTGGTCAGTGGGCTGCAGAAGGTGTCATAAACCAAAGGACAGAGAGAGCCATCTGTCTGTGTATTACACACACACAAAATGGTAGCATGTACAGGCAGGAAAAGACATTAATCATCGGGTTGGAGGAGCTCCCAGGAGCAGCGTGCAACCTGCTGCTAAAAAAGACAAAACACACACATGCCGTCATTGAAGGTAATCAACAGGGTGGAAAATATGCTATTTCACAATCATCACTGAATAGCGAGATGAGATTTCCTTATAGTTGCCCACCACCGTACTGCATACGTACATGCAGACCAACAGCTGTTCCGAGGGCTGTTTGCTTGTCACAGTGTGCTCGACAAATTATGGCTCGTAGTTGAAACATCTGCAGAGCCATGCTTTAGATCCAAATCATTAAAAGATCAACAGTTCAGCGGGGAAAAAGATCAAAGTGTGCTTGCTGTGTAGAAAGATTCCTTTCTAGCCCTTGAAACAGGATCATATGTACTGCTCCCTAATACAGTTTAGATAATGGATGGTGTTTTTGTGGAGATCTATTTTTATCCATTTCCTGTTACTTTTTGTTTGCTTTTTTTTAAAGTTTATTTTCAAAGGCATAAGTGTGTTAACTCCAGTAAAATCACTGACGCAAACCTACATAGATTAAGAATTTTTGTATACAGTGAACCCTGGCTATATCGCGGTTCACCTTTCACGTCTCGCTGCTTCACGGATTTGCATGGTGCATTGTGTTCTGCATTCTGATTGGCTAAACAGTCTCTCCGCTTCTTCTCTACCTGTGTGTCAACAACGTTACGGTTTAATATGTACACGTACGTAAAACAGCTTGCCAAATTTAAGTTTGCAAACATAATCGATGGTGGCATGTCGGTTTATAAGAATCTTTTTGCCCAGAAGAAAAAAGAGCGACAACAACAACCGATAACTATATTCTTCTCTTGATAAAACACACCTGCACCGCATTCAAGATGCTGCTGAAGTGGCAAAATAAGTTTTTTTACACATCCTTGCTATTCTATGTATGTGTGATTGGCATTGTATTTTGATGGGTTGTTATTTTGTTTATTTTCAAAGAAAATTGAGAAAAGATTACAAATTAGGTTCTAATCACTTTAAGGTTATGGATGGATCATTTTAAAGCTCTGGGGAGTTTGTCATAATTAGTATTCTTAATATTATTTAAATGTGACTTGACTTACCATATCGCAATGTCCAGAGCAGGCAAAGCAACATCCACGCTTTTCTTTACTAATTTAATCATCTCAGTGAAACTGTTTCTGAGTTGTTTTCATGTCACTGTAATTACTTGCGTATGAAAGTGGCGACTCGGTATTTGTGCTGCAAGTTCAATTCGTCACTGTCTCTTTAAGAAAACGTGCTCTCTCGAGGTTCCAAAGAACGTGACGTCTTACGTACATCTCGCGTGTGGAAACCGGGAACAGGCTGTGAACGTTCACCTCTGCCCAAAGTACAAACTGTTGCAAGTTTTAAGGTTAGTAAAATATTTACCCAATTCTTGTGATGATACAGCTAACAACAGACAAACAAATCAATCGTTACTAATGCGCGCACTTGTAAGTTATCATAGTTTGTAACCGTTGTCCATTCATTACCAAGTGTGACGCTAACGGTTAGCTAGCTTGCGTTGGCTTCTGAATACTCAACCCAGCTTCATATTTATTTCTAAGCGAATGTCTCGCTTTCATATACAACCATTAACGACTGCTTTATTTGTTACTTTAACAGGTGGAATCGCTATATACACATGGTATATATTTATTGTTAGGAGATACGTTTATGTAAGGCTAACTATAGCACACATGTGGAAAGTGTTGGGTCACGCAACTGAATTTAAACTGTCTGGGTTTGCTAAATGGCAACACAGACTGGCAAATGGTCATGTATACTCGTCATTTTGTGTGGATGTAATGAATCCTTCAGAGAGTTGAACTATAGTGGTTCACCATGCATGCTCACGTTGAATGTTGCTTTTCGTCTGGTAGCAGAGGTGGAGAAAGTACAGCTGTTTCCAGTGTAAAACGATCCTCTCACAGCTGCTAAACCCCATCAGCCGCCGGTCAATGAAATAAAGACTGCTTGTGCTGTTGTCAGTCAGCAGGTCATGTCCTGCCACACGTCTCATTAAGTCATAAACTTTTGAGCATTATAGGTGATTAAAGGCATTATATTGTTGTTGTTCAGACCAGCCACACTTCTGTCTCACGCAGCCTTGCTTTTAAGACATTTTTTTTATTAAACGAGTGATTTTGTCTGAAACTAAAATGAAAATCCTGTCTAATGCTGTTTTCACTGTACCACTGTTTTCTGCAGCGTGAATGCATTGCTGCCATGCCTGCCAAAAAGGTAACCAACAAGAGGAAGATTGCAGCCAGTGGTGAAGATGTGGAACAGGCCAAGAAAGTAAAAGGTAAATCATAAACTTCAGAACTGTGCTGGTTTCCTGTGAGTTCTTAGAAAAGGTGGGAAATTGTCACGAGACTACATTGAAGCATGCCTTGTATTCTGTATTTCCCGCTAAATTTTTGAGGGTTATAACATATAAAATGTCACGAGGCCAATAAGGTTGAAACTAGGTGCTTCTGGCATTTTTTTATACATTATCACATGCTGGATTAGACTCCCTGACACAACCTGTCACTGTAAAATTCCTGAGTCAAAAGCATTTTTTTTTTCATTACTTCAAGAAAAACGTCCTTTTCAACCACACAAAATATATTTTCTTTTGTTACTCTAAAAACTTTTTTTTGTTTGTTTGAGTTATTCGCAAAACAATTTAAAATGTGTACTACTACTAACAACTGTGTGTTGATCATTGTATTTACTTTAGTATCGTTTCTCGTAAGCAGCATCTTCTAGCAAAGCTATCCGGTCTCTCGTGATGTCTGAGTCCATTTTCTATAAGGAAATTAATAATGATTTATAATTCAGTTCATGTCTTTGTATTTGTTTGTTAGTTGTGGTTTCACACAGGAGTCATTGTAAAGAGGTGGGCCAGGTTCTGGTTTTGGGCCAAGGTGATGTTGGACAGCTGGGCTTAGGTGAGAACATCACTGAGAGGAGGAAGCCAGCCCTGGTGTCTCTACTGGAGAAGATGGTGCAAGTGGTGGCTGGAGGCATGCACACAGTGTGTCTGGGTGAAACTGGTCATGTGAGTCAACTTTTGTCTGTTTCTGTAAAAGGAGGAATTAAAAAGTCTGAATTTCTCAAGTGATTTTTATTTTTTTTTTGTGGCTGTTTTTAGGTCTACACGTTTGGCTGTAACGATGAGGGAGCTCTGGGTCGGGACACGTCAGAGGAAGGGTCCGAAATGGTTCCTGGGAAGGTGACGCTAAATGAGAAGGTGGTCCAGGTGTCTGCAGGGGACAGCCACACTGCTGCGCTCACAGAGGATGGATCGGTGTACATCTGCGGCTCATTCAGGGTTCATCTTTTTATTTTTTTTAGATCAACTTCTCATATGTTTGGACATCTTTGTGTGTTGCAATTTTCCTCCTTGTATGATGTCACAAGTCAAAATGTATTGCAGTGGAAAAGTAAACAAGATTTGTGTGATAGACGGCAGCATTAGATAAAAACAATGGGAGTTTTCATTTTCTGCTTCTTTGATCTTTTTGAAAATGTGATAAAGATAAACATGTTTGATATTTGTGGATCATTTGATTATTGGTAACCAATGCATAGCTTAAAAAAAGCTTAATCAGCTTACTTGTTTATATTTGACATAAATCATTTTAAGAAGTATATCTGTGTTGCTGAATTTTGTTATATTTTAATGTCAACTTTTTTTTTTTACCTATGCTCTAGCCTTTAATTTTTTTTCATCCGCTCTCGTTTGTAGCCCATCTTTTAGGTTGTATTTTTTGCTTCCGCTTATCTATTATTTTTCTCCTGCTATGTTTTTTGAAAAGTGCTTAACTTGTGTGTGTTTGATCCATTTTATTTCCAGGACAACAATGGTGTTATTGGTCTTCTGGAGCCCATGAAAACATGTCCTGTTCCTGTGAAAATTCCCCTCACAGAACCTGTTGTGAAAATTGCCTCAGGTGTGAAATACTTTGCTTCATTGTCAAGTTGTTTCATGCTTTCTCTGTGTTAGCCAGCAGGTATTTTTATATATTTTTTTTAATTAGCTGTGTGTTCATTAATAGGTAATGATCATATAGTGTTGCTGACGCTGGATGGAAACCTTTTCACATTGGGCTCAGCGGAGCAGGGGCAGCTGGGGAGAGTACCAGAACATTTTTCAAACAGAGGAGGCAGGAAAGGCCTTGGTGGGTAACTTCATGTCTTCCACTTGTTAAAAAAATGGTAAAATCTTGGTATGTCTTTCATATGTTTATTGTGAACTGTGTCTCGGCCTTTTAGAACGACTGCTGGTCCCACAGATGGTGAAACTTAATAGGAAAGTTCGCTTCACGGATGCCTTCTGTGGAGCGTATTTTACCTTTGCTGTTTCTAAAGAAGGATACGTTTATGGATTTGGTCTCTCAAACTACCATCAGCTGGGTAAGAGCGGCTGTTGGCTCGATATTTGGAGAGATTATCAATCTATTACTGCTGGTCTCATTTCTTTCCATTCATCTGTCTGCACCGCTTGTTGAGTTAATTCGGTTTGGCAGTAAAAAGTGTCGGTACATGTCTCCATAATAAATGCATATGTTTTTCTACACAATCTGTCCAGGCACTCAAAACACCTCGATGTGTTTTGCCCCAGTAAAACTAACGTGCTTCAGGAACTCCACCACTGCCTGGATGGATTTCTCTGGAGGACAACATCACACTCTCTGCCTCGATGCTGAAGGTTGGCAGACCACACATAACTACTCTATGAATACCATTAATATGTACGGACGGTATTAATGTTAAATAAAATAGAAACGGGAGGCAAACCAGATCTTTTTTGCCCTTTATGCTTTAAGGGCAGGTTTATAGTCTGGGCAGAGCCGAGTACGGCCGCCTCGGTCTTGGTGAAGGAGCTGACGAGAAGAGTGAGCCGACTCCTGTGGCAGGTATAGAGCCGGCGAAAGGAGTGTCATGTGGAGCTTCTGTCAGCTATGCAGTTACCAGAGAAGGTGAGAAACAAACTGGATTTGGTCTCTGAGTATTTGGTTTAAAGTTTCCTGAATCAAATTTATCTTAACAAAAACAGCTTCAGGTTTTTCCTTGATGTCTGATCTAATAAGAGCAAAGATGGGCCACAGCAGAAAGAGGTTCAGCATGTAGAATAAACATGAAGAAACTGTTTAGGATCCAACAGAAAATGAAAGCAATATAAATAAGATTATCTTAATCAAGTCACAACCACAATTAGTACACTCTGTGTACATTTAAATATGTACACAGAGTGTACATATTTCCACTCCGAAAATAGTCAGGTTTCAGTTTTTATGAATTTAAGAGGACATTTCAGCATTTCTGGCTGTTGTAGCCATTCTAAATAATAATAGGCAAATATGGGCCTACAATTTAATTATGTCATTTTGTTGTATTTATGACTAAAACAAAACTGGCAAGTAAAGGTATTTTAAAAAAATCAGTAATAGACAGTTTGTATCCTTCACAGAAGCAACTCTTCCAGATTTGTTACCAGCTTCTAGTTGCTGTCAGACTGAAAATAAAACTTCACAGATTGTGTTATGACATTACTCATAAACAGCTGCAGTGTGTTTGTGCTTCATGTCTCTTATCTTGATATTTCTTTGTGTTTGTGAGCTTTATATTTTAGTTTAATCTGTCAATTTGTTCTGCTTTAGTCCTTGACGCTGTGTTAAATAATTGTAGAAGTTTTAAATTTTTTAAAAGTTACTAAAACGTCTCTGTGGAAGTCATTTTTCAGGCTGTTCAACTTCCTTTGTTTAAATAAACCAGTAGATCCTCTGCAGTGCTGCTTTGTTTTCCTGAGATGAGAGTAAACAATAGAGAATGAAACAAAATCAATGTTTTGCTGAAGTTATGAATTGTAAAATCATCTAACATATAAATGTAATGACCTAAATGGCCAAAATTCCTTGTTTAAGACTTAAATTTTGGTTGGATGCAGTTTCGTTGCACTTTTAAAAATTAATGAGCAGATTTTATTATTCTGTGCTTGACTACAAGTTCAAATTTTCTAGTTGAGTTCTCACTGTTTGTTTTGTTCTCCCCCCTCAAACACACACTCACTTTAGGATCTGTGTATGCCTGGGGCATGGGAACCAACCTGCAGCTCGGCACAGGAGAGGAGGAAGACGAATGGAGCCCAGTGAAGATGACAGGGAAGCAGCTGGAGAATCGTGAAGTTCTCCTGGCCTCCAGTGGAGGGCAGCACACGGCCCTGCTGGTTAAAGATAAACTGGAGAGCTGATGTGCCTCTGACACCATGATGGGGATAGTTTTGGTAATTATTGCTGTGGGGGGTCATGTTCAGGATGCTCAGATTGAATATTGAGAGTTTTTTTGGCTGTCGGTGCTGAGGGAGAGCGACGTCCAGGATGCAGGGGAGGTGAGGCCTGGCCTTTTAGCAGAACTGCTTTGTTCTTAATGTGAGTGAAATGTTCATACGACTTACATGGTAGATCATGTAAAATGAGAGACTATTTTTTTAAATGTTTTTTGTTTTTTTGTTCCTTTTTAATTTTTCATTTAGTAATTCTGTATGACTGAAAGTATTTAGTGCATTGATAAAAGCAACTGTTTGACAAGGAAGTGAGAAGCTGTTTGACGCTTCTAAAGGCTAGTCTTTTAAAGTATTTTCTTTAAGCAATAATCCGGTTTAGACAGGACATTCATATTCTACGTGTTCAAGATGTGTAACTACTGTTCGTTTAATTCAGCGCGCACACACACAAACACACACAATTGTTGTGACTGTTTGAAAATGTAATAACATTCTGGGTCCTGCAAAAAATAAAGGTGATTATTTTTTAAAATCTGTTTTTGATTTGCAGCAAGTTATTTTTTCATTAAGCCGGTCTGTAAATTACACATACCAGTACAAGTTGTGGCTTCAAGTTTTAAGACTTTAATAAATCGCTTTTAGCCTTGAAGAGATTCTTTTTTTATTATGTTGTGAGCAAATTAACAAAATTCCACTTTAAATAGAAAGTGGAGCTCCTCGACAACACTTAACAAAAAACTCAATCTGAATTTTATGAAAAAGCGAGCAAAATGACCAAAACTTCAAATGGATGAAATAGTTGGTACTTCTTCTGTCCTGTGGATCTGGTTGCATTTCAGTGTGAGGGCAGCTTTACCAATGTGCTTTGGGCAGAAACTACATGAGGTATCACAACAGTTATAGAAAGAAGATGGAAAATGTTTGGAGAGCACAACAGTCAGAGAAATGAGAAAATTAGAATAGATGTCCACAGCACTCAGAGCCATAACAGCAAATGTAACCCAGACTTTCCCAGCTACTGATTTGAGTTTACTGGCTTAATCAAAGTGAAAGGGCGAGTCATCGGACTATAGAGAGTCTGATGACTCTGTAGTTTGCCATGTCCTCTGAAACTCAGGATCGAGGGGAGGTTCGAACTTGAGAGATGAGAGATCCATCTGTCACTGTGTCCTCCATCCCTCAAAGGTGCATTGGGGAAAAGAAAAGTGCATGAAGAGTTAGAGATCAAATTGACATCGTTAGAGCTGCGGAAAGAGTTGAAGGATTAATTAGCTATGATATTGAAATGGACAACACTGACAATAATCTGCTTGATATCACACTGAGACTTATTAGTTGTTGTGATTTTTGCTTTGACGACTGGAGTGAGTCTTATTAAAGGTTAATTGGAACACCAGGTGGATAAGTGGGATAAAGAGTGAGAGAAAGAGGATGACAACTGAGTGGGAGGAATAGGAACGGAGATAAGTGGGGGGCGGATGATAAAAAATTGTTATGAATAGATGAACTAGTTACAAGTTATTTTGCAGCTGTTTGGAAAATTTACTTGAAAGGTGGAGTGATCACAGAACATTTCTGAATTTTCTATCATAACCACACTGATTAAAAATATATGTAGCCTTATTCAGGCAGGTCAACACCACTTAGCATCACCCGAGATTCAACTAAAAGATTTAAAGCCCTAAAAACAGCTGCCAGTGCATCAGTTTAGCAATCAGGCAAATGACACACAGGATGCCACCGATGACATATAGAGGAACGGCTACAGAAATATGAAAGTAAAAATGATGGGAGATCCCTGAACATAATCGATCACCCCTGGAGAGTTATGCAGTGTGATCTTTCCTGATCCGACAGCGTGAACTGCTGGGTCTTAAAAATTAATTGTAAATAGAATATTTAGATCCCTTATTTTTTATTAACAACCCCTTTTCTCTAAACTTTCCACATGCACTTCCATTTTCCATTAGAATATGCCTACATCACTGCTTTCCAGGGCCATTACTATCAGCTGGACACTGTCCTGTTGAGCCTCTAAAGAGAAATATGTAAATCATGCTCCCTGAATGCTCAGGAGTTTGCATCTCATTCACTTTATGCCATTCATGAATGCAAATAGCCACATTCCAGACAAACGCAGTCATGAATTTAAATGAACAGAGAGGATGTAAATGATGCCACATTCACCTGTGTTTAATTTGTGAAGCTGAGATGCATGTGTCATCATTGGTCTCATCTTCCTCTCATCTGACCAAATGGACTGAGGATTCTCTGTTGGACTAGAGTTATTGTGGCAAAAGGCTGATTAGAGACTTTTGACATGCTAATGTAGAGTTTATAAGCACTTAGCTGATCTAAGTGCATCACTTGTTTTGTTGCATGTTGTTCTCTAATTTGGAAAAAATGTCAGAAATTATATGAGGTCAGATTGCATTAAAGGTCTTAATGTTTGCAGAGTCTGAGTTTTAACAAGATTGTATTGATTTCTGATGCTTCGCTTCCTTGCATGAAACATGCTGTAATTTCCGCTTTATATGGATTGTTTAAAGACCTTAGCAACTCTTAAAACACATCTCACATGTTTTCTGCAAATATTTTTACTGCAGGATTTTCTTTTTGGAATGCAATTTTAGTTAATTAACTTTCTGTTTGAACAGCAGAACATTTCAATTTTTTTTTCTTTTTCCCGGAGCTGAAAGTAAAAGCTTTTTTAAAATCAGGTCTTGACCGATTTAAGCTGTGAAGGTTAACGGGCGTCAAGGTTGAATGATTTCATAAGCTTCAAAAAGCAGAAACATTCAGTGACAGATAATTGTGAAAAAGACTCAAAATTTCCCAGCACAAAGACAAACATTTGTGCTGAATGGAAGCAATGGAATCCTGTGATTAGTTCCTTTCATTCACACACACTGAAAGTGGATTTGTCATCACGAGTGTGGGCTCTAATCTTCTTCTTGTTAAGCTAATCGCAGGAGAGACCAAGAAGTCTCCGACGCCTGCACTGCTGCTCCTTCGCTCCTAATAACAGACAAAGCTACATTAATCACAGCAGCTAGCTGATCCATTACAGGATGTGACTCCAGGCTGCAGGTATGGAGCGTCCTCTTCACGGGCGGCGTGTGCATTCACGATGTGTTCAATAAAATAGTGCAATATTGCACCTGTTCCCATCACTTAGCAATTCTTTGTGTGTAACTTGGCAGCTCTGGTTTCTTAGTTAACATGTCATTAAGAATTAGATTGAATGCAGTTTCTTAAGAAGGTTTCAATTAAGAAACCCGGGATTATTTCATAGAATAAATCATTTAGAAAACGTATTTGGTATCGAGAGGCCTGGATAAAGTTTTCTTACACCACAATGACAAACCTTCATGTATTGTATTGGATTTAAATAAAACATAAAAACAAAGTGACACACGATTGTAAAGTGAAAGGGAAAGAGTGCATGGTTTTCACATTGTTTTTCTACGAGTGAAAATCTAAAATGTGAGGCATGCGTTTTTAATCCTGCCCACTTACTCTGATGCCCCTACATGAAATACAGCATAACCAGTTTCCTTCAAAATTCACCTAATAATTAGAAAAAGAGGCAAAGATGAAAAGCAAGTATCTCTATCTATCCAATTACACCTGGATTTTTTCAGGTACTGTAAGTCTCCACCAGCCTTGCACATCTAGAGATATATATTTTTCTGCCAATTGTTCCCTGCAAATAGCTCAAGATTAGTGAGATTGACTGGAGAACATTTCTGCGCATCAAATTTTGAATGTTGCCCCAAAGTCGCATTTGGATTTGACTGGGCCATTCTATATGCTCTGATCTCAAGACTTTACTAGCTATCAGTTTTTTAATGTATGTTTCCTTTAATGCTTTTGGTGTAGAAAAGCTTCCTGGTATTTATTTATTTATGGGTATCAGAGAACAGGGGGCTCAATGCAAATTTTACTCTAAGACAATTTGTCACTGTTTTGGAGTTCATAAATCTATCATTGTTGTCCCACTTTACAACTTTGCTCTACTTTTTGTCAGTCTATCACAACTATCTGCCTGTAAAGCGACAACATGTGAAAAGCTATAACAATATGAATACGTTTGCAAAGATTATATACATTCTGTGTGATAGTTAAGCCACACACACACACACACACAAATGTTGACAGAAACCAACAGTCTGACACAAACCCTGCTGTCCCCTAAACCACTTGTTGAGTCACTCCTCGTCTTTCTATCACTGCTGTGATGAAATGGCCGATAGTGCGGGTGTGAGTGAGTGTTTATGTTTGTACGAGCAAACATTTAACCCACGCATCTTTTTTTTCATCAACCACGTAGGCTGGTCTACTCTTGACAGTGCATTGTTTTCCGGCTTTTACTTTGCAGGTGGGAATACAACGCGTGATCCGTGGGCTCATTTGTTAAGCCGAGGGCACTTTAAACTCCGCCGTTTTTTAAATTGTTTATGCAGTCACGCTTCCTGTCTGACAAACAAATAGCTGCCTGTCAGCGTATTTAAGCAACAAATGCCACTGCTTTTACTCACGCATTAGTCAGTGTCTAATGTACTAATCGACATAAATACTCTAATGTTATCGTCGTGACGCGTAAATTGTCCCTTTTTCTGAGAAAACGTGCGAGCAGATGCGCCTGAAAACAAACAGGGATCATTTGCAAATAAATATCTCTGTTGCTGTCAAACTGCGGGTCTTCCTCTGCCTGCAGAATTGCTCCTGTAATTACTGGTGATTTTGCCCGATAGATTGGGTCGTTCATCCCGTGGGTTGAAGGTTCCTCTGGAGGCCACGGGGAGTGGAGCCGCAGCTGTGAAAGAAGGACGTGGTGTCACTCCTCCCTTTGATGGACCTCTGTGTTGATTGGGTGATAATTAGCTTCAGAGGTCCATGGACGGGCAGGTGGGAATAAAAAGCATTTATTTTGATCTAAATAGAGTTATGATTCGGTAAAAAGATTTGCCAGGGGGAGACTCTCTGGGAGAAAATGGAAATGACCAGCAGCTGAAGTGGTGGGTGGTCATAAATGGAGAGGCACTATATATATATATATATATATATATATATTTTTTTTTTTCATATAGCCTACACTCGTTTGTGAAGTAGATCCATTTCCTATCATTTTTGATTGAATGATTTATAAAAGTGCTCAACTTAAGAAGAAGGAGTAATGTAACACATGCAGACAGTTCAATAGATCAGAACATCATCAGAAAGTTAATTTAATTCATTTCAAAACAGAAACTCAATGCTATTTTTAACCATGGTACAGTACATTTTTTTAGACTTTAAATTAGGACTTTCTGTACATTCTTATTTTTCGGTTTTTTTAATATTTCTCGCCTTTGTCTAAATTTGCATGCTCGCATCAGCCGTCACTTTACTGCTGGCACACCAGACAGTAAAGGTTATCTCTATTCTAGTCTTCTCTACTCTATTTCTACATTAAAATCCATTTTATCTTACATAATATTATAATTTTTAGACAAATTTAAATTTTCATTAGACACAAGCATCAAAATAACTCTGTGCATAACTTTGTCCGTTTGAATCACTGAACTAAGTTAGGTTTTCAGTGATATTCTCATCTGCTCAGATAAAGCTATAATTGCCACATAATTTTGTCTGAGTGCCAGCCTCAGTTGATGCAATCAGAGATCATTGGGCTTTAGTCCAGAAACAGACTAAACATCTTGTCAAATCTACCCACCATCTTCTATTTTTACAAATATCCCTGTGGTTTAGAGACAAGCATTTAAGTTTTAAAGTTTTAACCGATTTTCACACTTTCTCATTTACTCAATGATCCAACTAAAGGTCCTAATAAAGCTGTCACCCACCGGTGTGAGGAATAACAAAGTGTATTCTGCTAATAGTGAATCACAACAACAGTTAAAGGGTCGAGTTGCAACTCTTGTTTTGTCAGCAAAATAAAATATATGGGTCAGGCTTCACTTCCTTACGAATCTCTCTTTTCCAAGCAGCCTGTTTTGACTGCTAGCAGATGGCATTCATATTCAACATCCAGTCTCTGCTCTCCTGCAATGAAAATTGATGCTTCACAGCTTTTTGTTTTTCAGCTTTTCAGTCAACATTTCAAGCGAGGCTCGATAATCCGATCCTTCATTTTGCAAGCATCTGCTGCAGAGAGCACCAAGCCCACATCAGTGTATCAAATAATCATAATGTCTCTTCTGGCGCATATTAAGTTCTGGGTGAGATAGCACTTACTCAGCAGTTCTCATCAGTGTTACATGAATTGCTCAATTTCAATATGCCACTATGTCCACTGTGGTTTGTAAGCCTGCATCTGTTACATCTTCGAAATTGCATACTAACAATGATAAATGATAAATCCCTCTGTTATCATTTTATCTTTATGTGAGAAAATGGTTATGCTGTTTTTCTTTTTTCTTTTTCGTCAATTCCCAGTTAGTCTGTAATGTTCATATTTAAGCTGGGAAGAAAATCAAAAAGATCTGATTAAAGTTGTTTCTTAATCTGACATCTGAGTCAGAAACACTAATAGTTTTATATCTAATTGCTTTACCTCACTAAAGACCCAAATTGAACTTATCAGCCAACATGTAGAACAGAAATCAATCTTCACTCTTAACAAAACCCCCTCACTGTGAAGCATGGTGGTGGCAGCATTATGGGATAGCATATGGGGAAGGATTTCTTCAATAGGGACAGAGGAGCTGGTCAGAGTTAAAAGGATACAAGACATCCTGAAATAGTTAATCATGTTTTTCTTTTGGAGTTCAAAAATCTCACTAGCGACACAGTCTTATGCAGGCGTGTTTTATTTATTCACTTACATTTGCACAGACTTCAAATATTAGCTTCAACTGTAACCAGGTGCCACAAGTCGGCTGTATGCTAACTCAAATAATGATCAACAACATATTCTACCAATTACACAAGAAGCCCACACATCTCACACTTCTGTTAACGGCATAATAAGACATGAATGTCACGGAAAAGGAAGTGCAGAATTTAACTACTGTCAACCAGCACTTCAAATTAACACACCGGAAAGAAACTACAGCAGTTTTCTCAGCAACGATAAAAGCAGTAAATATAGTATTTGTATAATCTAGCATGTGTGTGAACATCTGCAGAATTCTTAAAAACTAAAAATAGTTTTTCTCTTTAGAAGAATTTGTTATTTTAGAAACAAAACAAATCAAGAAAAAAAATAAATAACATCTTCACCGTTCTTACTGATGAAGATCCATTGAATGACTGTGCTGGACATTTGTACATTTAGAACAACAACTAAATATATATATATATAT